>WBNQ01049538.1:0-11002 GCA_013401375.1 Spizella passerina | reverse complement strand
GCATTGTTCTAGCCCAGCAGTCATTCTGAGCATATTGACGTTCCTGTGCAAATATACATGCTTAGAAATGAGGTTCCTTGGCATTTCCTGAACTTCAGAGTGTTTTCAAGTGCACTTCCTAATGCCTTTTACACTTGAGAAAGACTCGTGTAGTTTTAGAGAAGAAATATGAATTCTCATGGCATGAACACATGCTCTGTGATGAATATAGATTTTGCAATGTGTGCCATGCTATCCACTCAGAATGTGCTGCTGTTGTAAAGAGTCACATGCTCGTTTCTCTTGAATAGAATTATGCTGTGAATAAGTCACTGTGAATCAAAGTGTCTCCTAAACCAATAAAGTACTGTACAACAAGCTCAGCAACAACAGAACAGGGTTCAAAGGGTTGCAAGCATTAAATAAAACAGTGAGATGGAGGTGGTCAGACACACAAGGTGTGTATTGAACTCCAGAGTCTTGAAGAAACTTTCAGCCTGGTTTAATTACTCATGGAAGATATTTTAATGCTGCTTTGCAAGAGGTCTTTATCTTGCTGCATGTTATCTTCCCAATAAATTCCTCTTGCCCCTCAGGCCAAATCATTTCAGTAGGAGTGCATTGATCAAGTGGTGTAACGATTCTCTTCCCCCACACCTGACATTTCTACCATTTCATTTTTACAGGGTTTTCTTTGATTTTCTCAATCATTAGCTGGTTTTATATCTGTGAGAGTATATGACAGAACAGAGGGGATGCATACTTAGGTTTATTCAGCACGGCTCTATCATCCTGATTTTACACCAACATAAAATTGGTTTAATACAGTGATAAACCAGGCCTGTAACAGCCAGTCCTTCATATCTCAGGAAGACAGAATTAATTTCTAGGTTTTGGATACCCTTAGCTACTACATAGTTGCTCTCATAGCTGCTTTTTGTTTCATAATTAAGCTCACTGCTTTGTTTTGCCAGTCCCTCACATCTTGTGTGATATCCAGTGCACAGAAGCCTGAATGTGCTTAGTTTTGAGAATATTCATCAGACTGGGGGATTTGGGTTTGCAGATTCCCTGTCAAAGGTATCTCACAGCTGTGGCTTGATAAACTCAAAAGCTTGCGTTTGCTCATCATCCAGAAGGAAAGAAAACTGAATTGATACAAGCAGCTCAAGAAAGAAGTTTTTATAAGGCAGCTGCAGAAAGACAGCTCTGGCTTCTGGGATGGCTGTGTGAGCAGGAAGGATACCTCTCATCATGTCAGGGTTTGATGAGTGCCACTGCACTGAGCCCAGCTCTCTTCCAGCACTGTTTCAACATCCAGACAGCCATCGCTGTTAGAGCTGCAGTTTTGTGATAGCTGTCACAAGAATTTTGTTTTCAGCTGGCTTTGAGTGTTTTTAAATCCATCCACAGCTCCTGCCATAAGGAGACACTTGTTTAAGAGGAGAAAGATGTGCTGAGTGATGTGGGAAGAGGGACGCTGTGAACACATCCAGAGGGGCTCTCAAGGATGCCAATCCCACAGCTACAGCTCATGATTTCTTCTGGATAGCTCAGAGGCCCTTCCAAAGTATCTCAAGCCATCTGTATCCTGTCTACCTGCTGTGGTTCCACGTCCCTGCCCTGCCTGCTCCCTCCTGTCAGTGTGGGTGGGCTCTTGCCTGCCCGCCCAGCAGTGAAATGCATTTCTGCCAGTGCAGAAATGAAACAGGGACTGTGAGGAAATGTCAGATTTTTGTCAAAAGGAGCTTCTGGGGCTGGAGCATGTGAGAGGAGCAGGCAGGACATCAAGCTGCCAGTGAGCTTCATCTTCTGGTTATGGTTTCACATCTCACTGAGCCCTGCCAAGGAAGGGAGAGAAGACCCTGCCCCTCAGCCTCTCTCCTCCCCCAGCCACTCTCTCCTGCCCCATTCCCTTGGGATGGTTCTGGTGATCAGGTAGCCCTGGGGCAAATCAATGCAGAGAATTGACCTGGCGGAAATCCAACACCTCAGATAAATAAATATGCAAGTAAAGGAACAATTTACTGCCAGATATGTCAACCTGTCAAGTGAGCGGGCTCGCCCTGAGGCCACACAATTTCCAAAGCCAAAATGGGGAGGGAGAAGGCTGCCTGCAGCTGGGGAGAAAGGGCAAGAGAGATGGAGCAGGACCTTTCTTTCCAGTGAAAGGTGGGCACTGACTTGGCAGGGCTGCTGTTGGTATAAACCCACCCCCTCTGGTTCTGTATCACCTGTACTTAGAATGGAGAGGGGCTTAACAGGGGACAAAATTCATAGAGAAACATTTTAGTTGCTGGACATTCATCTATCAGGGTTGATTGATTAATTAGCAGACAGAAATAGACTTCTCTGGGCAAGTGGTTATGTTATCTCAGTTGTGAGATCACTTTATCTCAGTTATATCAGATTATTTTATCTCAGTTGGGATCATGGAAGGAGCCCAAAGACATCTACAGCTGCCTGAGAGGAGGCTGCAGTGAGCTGGGGTCTGCCTCCTCTGCCTTGTCTCAAGTGAATGGACAAGAGGGGATGGCCTGAAGTGTCACCAGGGGAGGTTCTGGTTAGATGCTAGTAAAGAAATTCACTGACACAGTGATGAGGCATTGGAATAAATTGCCCAAGGAGTTGGTGGAATTGTTCAAGAACCATCTGGATGTGGCACTGAGGACATGTTTTAGGGGTGGTTATGGTGGTGCTGGGTTGCCAGTGGGACTGGATGAACCTGCAGGTCTCTTCCAATCTTGATGATTCTGTAATTGCACCCTCCAGGGACAAGGCTGCTCTGTGGAAATCTGTAACAGCAATGATTTTTGTCTGGTCCATCACAGACCCCTGGAGTTCTCTGTTAGAGGGCTGAAGGGTGACCCACTGGATGTGGGCTGGCTGCCTCAGCTCCTGTCACCCCTGGAGATGTCACCTGTGTGCTCAGAATCTCCTGACCCCACAGAACTAGGAAAACTCAATTCCCTCTGCACAGCCAAAGCAGCAGAAATGAGGAAAGGGCAATAACACCACTCTGCTATTGCTGCCACTGAAGTAAAGATAAATAGTTAACAAAACTCTTGTTCTTCTTAATTTTTCAATGTATGTATTAAAAATCGACAATATCTATGTGTATTTCAAAACAAAGAATATTTGTATTTGAATAAAATTACCCATGTTTTGTACTGCATGCTCATGATGCTCACCTTGCATTTTCCCCATGAAAATATCCATGGTTTATCCTGACCAACCAATAGCCCCAGTAAGAGCAGACCCAAATCTTTGGCAGGAAATTATGCTATGTAATTTAAAGCTATTTTATACTAAGTGTGTATATTTTCAGTCTAACACAAGGTAGAAGGAGAGCCCCCACTGTTTTTCCTAAATGGATAGGATCTTGCTAATTTAAGAAAATCAAAAAATATTTCTGAACATCTCATATTAAAATTAAAATTCAAATAAAGGTAAAAAGCAAATATTTTTAAAACATTCTGCAAAGAAATTGCTGTATTTTGCTATTGTGGAATTTCACCAGGACTCACTGAGTTCTTTCCAATTCTCATTTTTTCTATAACCAGCTCTTTGTTCTCTAGCTTGCACTGATCTGAATTCACAGGGCTTGCTGCCACCTTTTCAGTTACTGAAGTTAGAAATATTCCTCTTTAAGCAATATTACCTGTTCTAAGCATATTTTGAAGTCACTTAACTGCCTATTAGTTCAACTAAAAACTTCAGGATGGCTTTGCATGTGCAGTATGTGAACAGGTCCAGTTTTCTACCCTTAATAAATATACCAAATGATGCTGCTGAATATTTTGTGTCTCTGTGTGCATAGAAGAAAATGAGCTCCAAAATTGATAACATTTGGAGAGGGAAAAAATATGGCTTTTTTTTCTGCTTTGTGAAATTCTAAGGTTTCAGCAGTCATGCACAGGGTGCATATGGTCTGTCAGTATAATTTACCTGAGTTCATTCACCATTTTAGTCAGTGGAAAACTCACCACCTGTGCTAGATGCTAAAATATTGATAAATAATATATGTGGAAATTAGTTAGTATTAATGTATAAGATGTTGCTATATTAATAAGTTCTCACTAGGCAGAAGGAATTTGTATAATTAAGATCATTTATCTGTAAAATGTGAGTGTTTGAAGTTGCCAGTGATATGTATCATAACTTTATCAGAAATTATTAAAAATCCACCCTGAAACAAAAGGAAGGGAGCAGTTCTCTACAAAGGCATGACAACGGAACTTTGGAGCTTCTGAAAATTCTTAAATGCTAGACACTCATATAAAATGTTTTGTTTATTCAAGATTTGTTATTCAACTCAAGTAAAATGCTTTGTTTGTTTATTTAGATTTGCTATTCAATGTAAGTATGAAAACTGACAAGAATGTTATGTAAATAACTCAGTGAAACTCGCAGGACCCAGCATCATCTTATTTACTTGGTTTTAAATGTCTGCTCAATGCCATGAGCATACAAGAGCTGTGCTTTGTTTAAAGTTCTGATGGATAATTCAGGGTAAGTAACTCCATCTCCCTGTGTCTTCATTTTTTCACCCTCATCTCTGTGCTGGAGGATACTGGGATGTATTATTGGAAATATTGAGGGTTTAATTATCTCTTTCTGAGCATCACTGCTCGTACCTCAGGACAGCACAGAGGAGAAATGACAAACACACAGTTTTACAGGTCTCTTTGACTCTCCTTAGAAGAGAAAAAAGTTAAAAGATGTTTCTCACTGACACTCTAGGGTGAAATTCTAGTTCCATTAAAGAAGATGTGGGTTTGCCACCATCCTCAACAGGGCTGGGTTTCATTTGTCTTTGATGGGATTTTGCACACTGCCCCATTTCAAATTATACTTATTACATGTTTCACTGATATCTCTAATGTTTCATGTTTCACTAATTTTCACTAATACCTCTAATATTTCTCATGTTTCACTAATTTCACTAATATTCCCTTACAAATATAATTTGTAAGGGAAAACATCTCAACCTGTAAAGAAAAACCTCTCCTCTGGAGGAATGTTATGCATGAAGAAGGTGACAAGGAGCAGCCATTTCATCCAGAAAGCTCTGAGAATCTGGCTATGAATTTATCACCCAAGAAATAAAATAGCCACCAAAAGTGTGGGCATTGTTTTGACTCTAAAATATGCACCTTTGTCCCATGCCTTGGCTGCCATCAGGTATCAGATGTTGGAGGTGCTGCCCACGATGAACAGGCTGCTTTATTGCTGCTCCCTGCTTCTGTTTTTCCTGAGCTGCAGCAATGAAACAAACAAGGAAAGTCGTTTCTACAAGGTGGAGCAGATATCTGTTAACATGCCTGCTGATTTTATGGTGCAGGAGAAGGAACAGACCTGTAGCTGCTCGCTGTAGAACACTCTTAAACTTGCATTTATTTACATAGCGTCTATGGCATTTAGCCCACTGAAGAGAATTGATTAGCAAGGAGGCTGTTAAACAGCAGTGCCATAGCAGGCACTGCACCGAGGATTAGAGGTTTATTTCACTAATTGCCCTCCTGGAGTCTTTATGAGTCAATTCTAAAAAAAAAAAGGAGCGCTCCAAACTGTGTTTGGAATAAAAGCAGAGTGATGTTTTCACAGCACAGAAATCCCGTAGATGAGCTCTTTTAGAAATGGGTTTAGGATTTTGCAGCCAAATTTTTCCTCTCTGGTGAACTCTTCCTGTATCCCTGCTATGCTGTTTAACCCACGGCATACTGAAAACCAGACCTGCAGCAGACACATTCAGGACAATGTTGTCTTAGGATGTTGTCTAAGGACAGCATCCTTAGGATGCTGTCTTGTACACCACAGCTGCCTGAGATGTAGGAGCCACACACCTTTGTTCTGAAGAATTTTTTACCAGGGGAAGCAGAAATAAAGCCCTCACCTCTGTGGTTTTCAAAGCTAATCAGAAAAAAGGAGATGTGCACGCTGCACCCTTAAGAGCAGCGTTGGTACTCACATGAAAGCTGCCCTGCTCCAGCTGCCTCCTGCAGGTTCCCAGGGCATGGACAGCACCACTAGAGGGCTCACAAAGTATTCAAAGGGTTATTATTACATGTGCTACATGAAAAATACTCTCATTTTACTTTCTGTTCCCCCATTTGTACAAGGACAAATTTCAGAACTGAACCTGCTAAAGAGTGACNACATGAAGTTTTTGTTATATTGTTCATGGGGTCAGGGGGGTTGGCCACCCCTACAATTAGATATGAAAGCTATTGTGGCTATAATAAATAATATTAACTACCCCTGTGCAAAAATGTGTAAAAACACATTTCCTCTTAAGAATCAAGATCTATCTTTGTTGATGGGGGAGAATACCAAACTAGAATAACGAGTTTTCTTTTTTGTCTTAGCCCTGAAGACCTTGTTACAACATTTGGTGTTGAGAGTAGAAATGTTCTAATACATAGCCCCAAACTAAAAAATGTGAAGGCAATAATCACAGGAGTATTTCAACGCTAACTGAAATTAATTTCCTTTCTTTTTCTCTCTCTCTCTCTCTCTTTCTTTTCCCTTTCCTCTCTGAAACAGACTGCCAAGGGAATTATTATGATTACTCTGCATGTTTTGCAGATGGTTGGCTGCTGCACCGGGTTCTCAAGAGAGGTCAACATCCTATAGGATCCAGCTTGGATGCTGCCCTACAGACCAGCTGAGCTATGGAAGCCCTGAGTCAGCAAAGCTTTTGCTGACATGGCTAATTAAAGCCTCTGGTACGTGTCACCTCCTCAAAGCTCAGACTGAAGCCCTTTCATGGGCTGGGACCTGATTTTACTCTCCTATTAAACCCAGTGGATGTACTCTGTAAGGAGTGGAAGATGAATTGGACTTTTACCTTTTAAAAATATTTACATGTACATATGTATGTATACAGATGTACACATAAAAGCTGTAACTGATGTGTTCAGAAGCCATGTTCAAGGATGTTTCCAGGTCCTTCAGCTAAACCTCAAAAGGGTTTTCTTAGGGATACTAGAGAAAAGGACAGTGGTTATACCATGTCACTGCTGTGAGGACAGGAATTTTCCTGCTTTTTGGCTTTGCTATATGGCATTCAGTCAAACAGGTCAGAGAGACCATGGGGACAGGCTGATGGGAGTCAGCAGGCTGTGTGTTAATTTACTCTGCAGATTTTTGGGACATAATTGATAGATTCATATTCCTGGTACAGTGAAATGGAAGAGAAAAAGGTGCAATATTTACATAATCCTCCAATCCCCACCTGAAGGGTCCTCTGCTTTCTTCATGAATGCCAGTAATGTAAAACACTGTTTCCATGATTACACTGATTAAAGATCAAATTAGGAATAGCAGCTGCCCCAAAGGCTCTGTTTGGTTAGGATGCTCACATCTGCTCCTCCTTTCAAAAATGAAAACAGTACAACAAACCCAGATTTCAGACCCAAAGGAGGGCAAAGGATGAGCTGCTGCAGGTTGTCTTGGAGCCAACCAGCCTCCCCTGACTGAACAAAAATTGCTGCTTGTACTGAGAGTTTGCTCCTGCCCACAGCATCAGCTCCAACTGTCCAGACCTTGGGGAAGGTCTCCAGGGCTTTACCCTCAGAGGGAGATAAAGAATTCTCTGCCATCTGAGGCCTTCAGAAGATCACTCCATTCTCCCCCATGTGCATCCTGAAAGAAAACTCCTGGAATTCTGTCTTCATTACAGCAGCACCATCCTTCAGGACAGGAACATGTTTCCCTGACACATCAATTTCACAGGGACAAATGCATGGAGGTGTTAATGCTGAATAAACAGTCTAAGATTTTCAAAGCTACCTTGAGTAAAAACTGGATTTTCACATCCTTTAGGAAATTAGAGCCTTTGCCATCATTGTCTGAGCTTCATCCACCCCAGCAGTCCCTGAAAATGTGGCACTATGCAAGTTTGAGTTTCAGATTTACTGTTTAAAAGTATTTTGGAACCAGTGACTGACACAGACACATCTCCTCATGTTAACAAGTCACAGTTCTTGTAATTTGGGGTTGCAGGCATCTTGGATGTCTAAAATACAAAGTATATATTTATGTTAGAAATGGATGTGTTTATTATATTTCAAGGTGGGCTTTTTCATTTTGACCAATTTTCACAAAGTTGCATACCACTATTTATGTATGATGAGGCTGCATAGACCAATAAAAGCAAAGAAATTACAAGGTAATGTTGATGATAAATTGATGATACATTCCTAACTCGTGCTGTTGTGCCTAGTTCTTGCAGGACTGATAACCACCTCATGATAATTACATATTGCAGAGAGGGAGAGGAATCTGTGATGGGGGTGGAAATCACTGTTTTGGGTTCATGTTACTTTCTCTGAACTTTATTGGCATGTTTGATTAATCTCTTCTTTATGTTTTGAGCTCACAAGGCCTGCAAACAGAAATGCAAACCTCTTGATGGGTCAGGAAGAACAAGGCTGGTTTTGACTCTTGTCAAAAACGCAACAACAATCTGATCATAGAATCAGAGAATGTTAGAATTTTTTGGGTTAGAAGGAACCTTAAAGATCATCGCATTCCAACCCCCCTGCCATGTGCAGAGACACCTTCCACTAAAACAGGTAGCCCAGAGCCCCATCCAACCTGGCCTTGAACACTTCCAGGGCTGGAGAATCCACAACTTCTTGGGGCAACCTGTCCCAGTGTCTCACCACCCTCACAGTAAAGAATTTCTTCTTAATACCTAATCTAACTCTACCTTGTTTTAGTTTAATGACATTATCCCTTGTCCTATCACTGCCTGCCCTTGTAGAAAGTCTTGATTCCATTTTTACCACAAAAACATGCAGTTCTTGCTTCTCTTTGCTAACCATTCTTGACCAAGGTCAGTATTTCCAGTCTTGTTCCTGTTTGTGAGAGAAGCAGGGGCTGTGGAGAGCACAGGGAAGGAGCTGTTACACACAGTGACCTCAGGTTTCTGTTGGTCTCTGTCTTTACTGTTTCTTAGAGTTCAAAACCAAACATGTCTTTTCATTTCTCACTGGATATGAATTTAGTTTCAATCCCAGAGCAGAGGTGGTATCTAGAGAGGAGTTTAGTCATTTTTGCTCTCTCATTTTACACTCTCATGTTAAATGGTCAGAGCACTCTGGGCCAGCGATTTTTGTTCGCTCAATTTGCACATGGTCCAGAGCACTACAGGGTCCCACTCCAATGAAAACATTAAGTGCATCTCTGCTAGAAATGCTAAATAATTCATCACTAATCCCTAAATCATAAAAAGCAATGTAATTTCTTCTCCCAGATTTTCTTACACTGTTATTTATATCAGCTTACGGTATTGATAAAAGAAATTTGTAATGAAGTCCCAGAGATGCTTTGATTTAATGTGGTTACAGAGACTATCATTGCAAGTGGGAACAAATAGCCCTAATGGATTTTCTAGTACCTTGTTTTCATCATTCATAATAGACTTTCATCTGGGCTGGTCGGAACTGTAGGATGTCCGTGTGTTCTGCACCCAGACTTTAACAGATCTATATTTTATGGCCCTACAGTAAAAGTAATTGCAGGTTTTATAATGTCTGTGTACTGTTCCGACTGAAAGCAATCCATTTAGAGACTTCTGGAAAGCTGAGTTGTTTCAGTTACAAGTGCATGAGCTGAGACGAGTTCCAGCCATGCAGCAAGCCAGTTACCTGCCTCTTTTTTAATGAGGCCACATTCCAGAGATCTAACTTTCTTTTCCTTTCCCTGCACCAAAAATAGAATAAGTTTTTTGAACATGAGGGGTTTGAGCTGAAAGAATCCTGCCCCTGAGTTCCATCAGTTCAGAGGGAGTGCAGGAAGGTGGAGGCCAGCACAGAGGATGCTGGCAGCTGGAAGCAGCAGTGAGGGCAGGATGCCAGCGTGGATGCTCACCCTCTCCCCAAATCAGACCCTTCAGCTGCAGCTCACACTTGACAAAAATCAAGAATTGGTTTTGATTCACTGTCTGACCTCAAATTAGCTCTCAAAAGCCATGTAATGGTTCTTGGCAATCTCACCTTAGGAAAGCAGGAGCTAAGGCAACCAGAAAAACAAAATCACTTCCCTCTTTCTTTTTTATTTTCTATTGGGTTTTTTTGTTATGTTTTGTTTTGTTTTTAATGTTAAATGACAGGTTAATTGTACCCTCTACCTAACATTGGAGGGTTCTGCCAAACATTTGTACCTACACAGCCCTGCACAGAGCTGCCTCCTGCCCCCATGGTAACAGCCAGCCCTGCTGCAAGAATCTGCCCCAAGAAAGGGAGAAGGTAGCAGGGGAATGTGGCTTTTTAAAGGCAAAAATGCCCTCTAAATGCCAGTTCTGCCATTTGCACCTCTCAAGATCAAGAATAACTCAGTCTGGATGTGAACAGTGCCTTTTTCACTGGATGTGATGAATGGATTAATCCTGCTGTTATCAGAATAATTAATCTAGTTTGACACACCAGGTGAAAAATCCAATATGCTGGATTCCACAGACATGGCAGTGCTTCATAATATTTCATTATTTTTTCAATGTATAATTAATAAGGAGAGTAGGGATTCCAGAAGAATCAGTCAGCATTAAAATAAGCAGAAAAAGGTCGAGGTATCTGGAGCTGAGTCTCAGCTATTTCAATGACAACATCAATTGAAAAGCAACTCCACAACTGGCAGACAGACAAGATCCAGTCGCAGCTGGCTACAACATAGATGCCACTTCCCAAACTACATAAACTATTTTATGTCATGACATGAATTATTTCTCTCAGTGATTATTCTAATTTTAAAATGTTACTGTTTTCACAATATATTCCTTGACGATACATCCAGATGGATCAGCTGGAGAGAAAAGGGTAGGCAGCCTTTGGTATTGTCAATCCCCAAAAGCAGCCACTCAGCACAAAAACTTGTGCATGGCTAAGTAGGGAAAAAAGTATTCTTTAGTCTTATGGGTAGACAATTAGAAAATGCTTCTGCTAATAATGTAATTTTATATTTTCAGACTGGCTCCCCAAAGATTTTCCTTGACTCAAACAATACACATCCTTCCTCC
>WBNQ01049537.1:67915-102134 GCA_013401375.1 Spizella passerina | reverse complement strand
CCTTGTCCTGGGGACCCTCACACAACACTGCAACAACTGGTGGCCACAGTTTCTAAATGCTGCTCGCCTCTTCTGAACATCAATCATGCACATTGAAAATCCCATTTGCTGTGACAGTCCATGCATGTGATCTTTACCTGCACTCATAGGAGAGGTGCTGGGGAATCCTTGTGATCACTCAGCTCAAGGAAAGACAATAATGTGATCTCAGCTAACTTCCTTCAATTCCTTCTATCAGACAGCCCTAACCTGAAGGATCTGTACACTGATGTTACCTTACTAATCTCACTGGTTTAGATTCCAAAGTCCCGAGGCAGTATGCCAGCTGTCTTGCACACATTATTATTTTTGTATCTAAATCTTCTTTAAATATTGGGCAGACTCTCTTTTCATAGCTGAGTAGTTATTTCAGTGAGTGTGGCAGCTGATTTACAGTTGGTACTGTGTGCACTTTCTGTAGTGAAGCATAAAATTGAAAAGCTTATGTCAAATTCATTCATACATGGACACGCTCAAGAACAAATTAATTTTAAAGCACTCACAGGGTGTATAATGTTTCTATGTCATGCTTTACAAATCTATAAAGTAATTTATAACATAAAGCCTACTTTGGAAAAGAGCTGTAGTAGAGCAGATAGCAGAGTGATTTCAATCTAAAATATCCCAGTGCTACACTCCCCCAGATATCTGCAATTCAGATCTGATAGGAACCATGAGTAATCAGTTTCTAAAGCAAAATTATTATACAAGAAAAGGCTCTCAGTGCAATGTCCTCTTGCAAAACCAGGCTATTCTAGGACAAATTAGGTTTTCTAACCATCAGTATGCAGCACACTAGATAAGGTGTCAGATTCAGATCTCAAACTAGTATAAACCAGAAATCACAGCCATGAAGGATCAAGATAAACTCTTAAAGGTGCATATTGGATAAATCTCATATGTAACTGTAATTCCAGGGCCCCTGTAATTAACATCAAGGGAGTTTTCAGCCCATGAGAGCAGATGCCTTCAAGCTGGCACTGCTGTTGTGGTCCTTCTCTTCTGGATGGCACAGCCCGTGAAGGACACCTCTGCACAGGGTGAGTGTCTTCCCTGTGCCATTCCAGCACAGGTTCTTTGAACATCCTTCCAGTGGTTTGTGTTTTGGAGCACCACCAGACTCTTTCTGCTTTCTTTGGCAGAAGCTGGAGCTGCCAGCACTGTTTGACACCAGCCTCTTGCTGCATGGACCAAGGGATGCAGCAATCAAGAGAACACCTCCCTCTGCTTGGAGCAAAGTCATGCCTGTAAATTCCCCCACACTGAGCACTTATCATTGGCAAGTGTGGTGAGCAATCATCAGAAACATTCAGAGACAGTCACTCAAGCTCAGCCCTGATGTGAGCAGCTACAGCTGCCCTCCAATGGCAGGCTTGCATGGGCAGGAATGAGTGCTGAGTCTAAAGAGCTGCCAGAAGCCAGCTGTGTCACAGCTACTCCTGCTCCCTCCTTGCATTTTTATCCAGGAGCATTCCTGCTCTCTGCAAGCAGCAACTTAATATACTAACAGTGCAAGGACTGAAATACACAGCAATGAATGACTGTGGACTGCTGGCATGCTCCTATTCCCACTATTCATCCAACTTGGCGTGTGTGTTGCACCTGGGTAGCTAACTCTGTAATTTGGACACAAGTAGTGTGTTCCCTCATCTCCTCAGGAGAAACAGGGATATAATCAGAATTTAGAAGGGCTTCTAAAAGGTGCATATTTCAAAGGTAAAATTGCAACATAAAGCATTCAGAGAAACTATAGCCCAAGTATACCACCTGTGTGCAGAAGGGGGGAGGAAAATATCATTCTTTGTAACAGCCAGTGGAGGCAGACAAAAGGATCTAACTCAAAGCAGCTGTTCCTACTCCTTGCATCCCAGGGAGGAAGCACTAGTTGCAGTCCCCTCATGCAGTGAACTTTGAGGTATTTATGAAAAGTGGAACAGCTTCCACAGTGCAGGGCAGTAAAGGTCACCCCAGCACAGCTGGGCTGGTAATCAGTCAGTACAGCACAGCCACAGCAACGGGGAAAGAAACCCTGACTATGGGGCAATGGGACCATCCTTCAACACAAACACAGACTGGGGTCACCATGGAGCTGGGTGGGAGGATGGTCACACAGGATGGAAGAGCTGAGCCTCACCCTTGCCTTCTGCTAAATGCTGGGACCCCATTTCTGAAAAATACCTAATGACCTTGAGTCCATTGAACTCCTCAACACAGGAACTGGTTTTGTTGGACATTCTCTTCCTGAAAGTTGGTTCAAACGAGGTCCCCCAAAAGTCCTTTTGAGAAGATTGACCACTGCCAGTCTCGTGTACTGAATTCCTCCTCACATTGTTGACAGAATGGGGAGGAAGAAAAGTCCTTATTGCAGCAGGAAAGGCTGAAAAGGGAAGAGCTATTAGTCTGAAATTCTGTTATTAAAGAGGAAGATTTCAAAGGAACCCAAAGAAAAACTGCATCCAGCTCAGTGGGAATGCCTTAGGTATAAACTTCACCTATTTCTTTGCAGCAAGCCAACTGCTTTAAACAAAAGGATTCCAAAATATGCTTTGTCATCAGAAGGCAGTGGCTGACAGCCAGCAAGCACAAGGAGCAGTGGGGTGCTGGAGGAGCCCTGCCCCAGTGCAGTGGGGAGGCAGCTGCATGAGTGCTGGGCTGGGGGCTGTGCCATTTGCTGAGTGCTTTGCACACCCCCAATTGCAGTCAATAATAAATAGCTGCAATGTTAATAATTGGCACTGGAATGCTCTGTGAGTACTTTCTGCCTCAGGTTGCACTTTTTTCTTTAAAGTTTCAGCACAGCAGTTCAGCAGTTTTTGAGAACCTGTGTCATTCCCTCAGGAGTTCCTGACTCCAAGAGGAGACAAAATTCATCAGCTTTCCTGTGGCTGTCATAGTAGTACTGAAATATTAAATAAACGGTATTTGAATTGAGTTTTTTGATTCTGATTGTGAAAATCAGTCATAAAATCCTTGACAATTAGCTATCAGTGTAGACCTCTCCCACCATTCCTTTGCAGATGCAGACTGCTCTGGAGAGTTAGATCCACAAAGTGGTGATAGCGTGAAGCCATGATGCTGTAGCACCCACCTTTCAGGGACCCAACTCTCCTAGAGCAGTTACAAAGCAAGATGCATGTAGGGAGCTTGCAGCTTGAGGAAAGAGATGGGTTCCTAAGCTTGGGATCCATTATATTGACTTGGGAAAGTCAATATAATGCAGAAAAACTGTCTGTAATAGAGGCCAGGAGGCATTTGAAATGAAAGACTGCTGAGCTCTGCATGGAACACAGAGGAAATGCTCAGCTTTCCTAGTGGGTGGAGGGCTTCTACTCAAGAGCATTTCTGTGGACCCCTGCTGTTTCCTACTCTTGTATTACAAGAAGACAGTTACTGTCTGTCCTCCCTTCTACTATATTATCTTTCCAGGTGGCTGTCACAATGAAAATCTGCTGGGACTGCCCTGGACACCTCTGCAATGCCAGGAGGGGATGAAGCCTTGATCTTGTCTGTGGTGGTATTCATTCCTAGCCAAGATTGTCTCCTTTGACAATGTGCTAAGATTTTGGGCAGGAGGGAACACTCCCCAGAGATCACCAAGTCTCCTGTCCAGGCCAAAATAAAAATCTCCTACAGATAGGTCCTCTCTCTCTGTGTGGACAAGAGAATTATTGAGTAAATGCCTTTATAAATGCCAGAAAAAATGCTGATTAACAAATGACATTTGTTTCTCTCAAACATTGCCACCACTTTCTCAGTGAATTGATGTGAAAGGGTTTCTCTCTTGAGCTGGCTTTGTAACTGTGCTGCTAAGGAGGCAGGTAGGGTGCCAGGGTAAATGAGCTTCTGCAGGGCTCTTGGAGATTATGGCTGGAGGTTTCCTCCAGCTGCCAAACTAACACAGTGAGAGTGAAGCCTGCAGTGTAGACAAACATTCTGCTACTGCCCCAGATTTCAAGTTAGCTTACATAAAATGTGGACTTATGCAATTTATGTGCAATATAAAAGACTTTCTAAGGTGTTTGACTTGATATTCCAGGGCATAACACGAGCACTATGTAGTTTAATAAAGCACATAGGAAACAAAAATGAAGAACTGCTTTCCCTGAGCACCATTTGGCAATAAGCCATCATCATTAAACACAGGGTACCTAGTAGGTATGTACAGAGATTGTTCCTAGACCTAAAAATGCTCATCAGCAGTGCAGATGCTACATTGGATCGTGGCTGATAAAATCTGCAGCTCACACAAGAATCAATGTTATGTTTAAAAGATGAAGAGGAGGCAGCGATACGAGACCTGTTGCTTGGTCAGACAAATCCACTGCTTTTAAGTACAGCCAAATAGAGAGTTAAACTCCACAGAGGAAGAAATACTAGCTGCTCTAGTTAAGTGCTGTTTTTTCTCTAAAAGCTTTAGAGGCCAAAGGAGAAGACAAAAAACCCTCAAGTCCTCTAATAACTCAGAAGGCTAATGAGACCTTGACTGGCTAAACAGGGGATGCTGAGATGGAGGCAGGAGCTGAGGCTAACAGTGCTATCTGTGGTGTTAGTATCCACTGAGGATGCTGGAAAACTGGGAAAGAGGCAGAGAACAACTGCAAAAGGGAGCCAAGGACTACAGAAAGCACCTAATGGGGAGAGAGAGGTTTAGAAAGCACTGTCTGTCTAGCTTATCAAAAAGATTGAAAAGTCTTGATTACGGAGAAAAACTCTTCACAGAGGCGAATGAGCTCTTTATTTTGGTGGAAAAGGATGAATGCTTAAAAGCTGAAGCCAAATATATCTGGAGTGGAAATTAGGCAAAACATGTTAATAATGAGGGTTTAAAACAAGCTGCTGAGAGAAGACAAGGAGTCTGCAGTGCTTGATGAAGATGTCTCAATGCTTTTCTGAAACAATTTTCTTGAATACATGCTATGTTTCACTCCATCCCCACAAGGGCACAAATGGGTGATATTTTACGAGTGGTGTTAAAATCCAGTTATTTTTCCATCTTCAAGCTCTGGGACCTTGTATCTGGAGGCACACAGGGGTGTACATGCCAGCTGGGGTCTTGTAGGGAGAAGAGGCCCCTCCTTGGTCTTTCTCCCCTTCCAGCAGTATAGTCATGTCGAGAGCCAGCATTGGCATTCAGTCCTAAAGCCTGGCTTGCTGCATTTCCAAAATGCCTTGCAGAACAATGAACTCCTTGCTTCTCTGTCCTCATTGAAGCTGTTCCCAGAGCAGAGGGACAGCAGGGCATTGCAGGGTGACCACATCAGCTCCCACCTGTCCTGGGCAGGATGGGTGGCTTAGGGCCCTGAGCCAGGCTCACACAATGCCAGTGGGTGCTGCCTTCATCTGGGGGATCATTCAAGAGAACAGCCTGTGTTCTCATCCTTGAGAGAGTTTCCTACCTGAAACTCAATAATTTTTCTTCACTAAAATAAATATCCTCATTCTGTTTTCTCTCTCTCTTCATCTTCCAAAGATAAACAATTATTTTTTCCCCAGTGGAGCACCAACATCCTTCAACTGCCTATTAGAGAGCTTCACACTCACTTAGTTGGTGAGCTTACCTGTGCATCAGCCCTGCAGCCTGGACTAGAAATGCTGTGCTGTGACTCTGCTTTTGCAGCCAGCAAATGGTTCCCAGTATGTTTAGAATATTCAGTTGACGATGGGATTGAACTCAACAGGGCTAAAAGGCTTAAAATAAGGTGGGTATGATTTCACCTGTAGCAAAACAATAATCCCCACCTTCTTTGAAGCTCATTGTAGCTACTTTTTACTCCTTTAAGTTGTCAGTCTCATGGCAAGAAGCTGGCAAAAAATTAACTCCCACGCTTGGCTTTGCAACAGGAAAGCGAGTGCGTCATGCAATGATGTTTCAGGCTTTCATCAATTTATCTTTGACAAAATGCAGCTCTTTAGAGAGAGATCAAGGCTGGGAAAAAAAAGACAATGCTGACATTCTATCCTGGTCCTTCTAGACTTTTTTAGCACGGAGAGTCGTTTACTCAGCATTTAAAGAAATTGTCAAATCTTTGTATACTTACTATAGAAGAGTGAAAGTCTGAACAGTAGTAGCAGTGGTGGAGCAGCCCAGGGAGGCAAAAGATATGTGGACTGAGCCTGAACTTGCAGCACCTTGTGTTAACACACATCCCATGTCTGGGACCCTTGAGTACTCAGCCCTTGGAGGGAGTAACTTTCCTCCAGCTTCTGAATAGTTCCCAAACAGGAATATTCACTGACAAGCAGCAAATCATCGCTGCTCAGCAGGCAACTGCCTGGTCTCATGGGGACACAGTCAGAAATTTAGGATCCTGCTCTTTTCCCAGCTCATGCTCATTCCAGCAGGACCCCACACATATTTTCTTCCTGTGACTTTCTAGGAAAATAGTTGAGTTACAAGGGACAAAGCTGTTTCATGAGAAATGTAACTCCTTAATATGTGGTTAAGCGCAGAAATATTTTCTGATTTATTTGTTTGTTTGTTTGTTTTTAAGGATGTAGAGAGGGGTAATAAACAGGAAAACTATTGTGTCAGTGATGTGTTTTCAGAGGGATGAAGAATGAGTTATTTAATGAAAAATTGAAAGATGTGATTGCACTCTGTCATGAGAATTTACAAGTTTGGCCATGGTATAATCCATTGACTTTTTTAGAATTGTCCTAACTTAATAGTCAGAAAGGAGGTGCAAATTAGACATAAAGCCCACATTCACAGTCTTGGGAATTCAAAGCATAGAATTCTGACTTGTAGAGATAAGCATTTAAATCAGCTGATTTAACAACTATTAAAAATAGTTGAAAAATATTGAAACTTGAAAAATAAAGAAAATCAAGAAAGAAATTAGGATAAAATATTTGGAATTGCCAAAGACAAATGGAGAAGTGGAAATTAATGACAAATACAAAAAAAGCAAACCCAAATCCCAAAGGTTTTCTCAGAAAAGTACCTTCTAGAGCAACCACACCACAGTAGAGGAAAGAAGAACTTATGAAGACATTAATCAAGGCATGAGCGAAAGGAAAATGAGATGCTTCAGGGCACAAAGATGACAGAAAGCATATCTGTGGCAATAAAGGATGATGGAAATCATACAGAGGGAAATATAACAAAGTATACATGAGGAGAGGATGCAAGCACTGCAGAACACCTACTCTGACAATACAGTCTTTTGCTCTCACTAAGAGCAAAAATCAATAAACTCTGTGTAGGAAGAAAAGCTTATTAAATCATTGACTGTCCAAGTAGATATTCCTGTTGGCAAACACATTGCTCTGTATGATGGACGGACACCAGGGTCAAGAGGTCATTCACTGAAGTGATCAGGCTTCATAAAATCCAGATTAGCAAACAGCTGGGGCAGCAGAGGCTCAGTGCAGTTACTGCTGTTGCTGATTTCCATGTGCTGCAACACTGCAAGCTCCTCTTTGGGCCAGTGGGAGGGTTTCAGTGAAGGAGAAGTGGAGGCAGTCCCACAGCTCTGGCCCTGGGCAGGCTCCAGGTGTGGCTGCCCATGGCTGGGCACGCTGCAATGCCTGCCCCTGGAGCAGCCATGGGGCTCAGCTCTGAATCACCAGCTTTGGTTCTCTCCTTCCCCCTGCTTGCCCAACATGGAACCTGGTGGTACAAGTGGCATGAAACCATAACACTGGAATTCCTTTTGTGGAGATATGTCCTACCCATCCCCAGCAAAGGACTCTTGAACCCAGGATCATAAGGGTTTAGCCTGGAAGGGACCTTCAAAGATCACCTAGCTTAAGCCCAGTGCTATGGGCAGGGGCACCAAGCTGCTGAAGGTCACCCTACATTTGGCACATACCAAAGCAACCATAAAATGCCTCCTTTCAAGCTACCTTGTGTTTCTCCCACTGTCTGGCAGCAAGCTTCATTCATTCAATTTTAGCTCTCCCTGTTGGCTATTTATATTACTGGTGGGTCTCTCATCCATCAGCATCTGCTCATTTCCTCCTTCCAACCCCTGCCCCAACGCTACACCCCCCACCCTCAGCATTACTGACCCCTTTGTGCAGGTGAAACACACAGAGCTCTCTCAGTCACCTGTTGAGAGAGTGTGTCCTAGCTTGACTATATGATGCTTTTATCCCCAGTCATCTTGTTCTGTTTATGCTGAATAACAAGTTTTGCACCTTTAAGGCTTGTTCCACAGAGTGAAGGGGGGAGAGAAGAAGCAGCAGTTTGTTATCAGGAGCTGCACTCGCTCCTCCACATTCCTGCTCCTGGACTGTGCTGTCTGCGGATGGACAGACAGTGGTACAGAGCTTTCCTTTATTTTAGTTAGTTTAGCTAGCTAAGGCAAAGAAGTTCCCTGGACTGTGTTTTTTTTTTTTTTTCCCTTTTATTTGGCCCTGTTTAACCCTGCTCTGGCCTGAACACACAGAGGAGCACCAGCAGCTCCACCTGAGGCCCACCAGGCCGGGCCTGGGCCACGGCATTTCCAGCACTGAGGGACTGATCAGAGACTGAGTGAGCTGAGCTGCAGCCCAGGGAGGGGACTTTCTGAGTTTGTCATCTCTTTTGGAGCAGCAAGGGGTTTTATGGTTTAATATTGTTTAGGTTTTATTGTTTAATAAGCAGTTTTTTCCCCCACTTTTCTCTAAGGAGGTATTTTCTCCCGGGCTGCTTGTGGGGAGGGGCCAAATGAATCTGCTTTTCTAGTGGAGTCCCTTTGGGGGTTCTCACCCAAATCTGCCCCGAACCAGGACAGAGAGGCAAAGGAAAGGAGCTTTCAAGGGAGAGCACTGCACTGTAAACTTCAGGGATGTGCATTTCATCCATAACTGGGCAGCTGCAGAGACAAACCTGGGGCACAAAGAAACCATGGTCCTACAGGACCAGGTCACAAACCCAGTGCCCAACCTCCTTTCTTCTGTGGCACCTTCTTCTGACCCCAGGTGACTCTAACGGAGCTCAAACACCTTTCCAGGTACACTTCAGGGCCCTGTGCACAGTGGGCTGGATTTTGGTGAAGATATGAGATGCAGAGATGACAGCCACAGAAATGTCACAGCCCCTTCCACAGCTCCCCTCCTCCTCTGAGTGTCCTCCTCCTCCAGTAAGATTTCTGTTCCATCCAATGCAAAGCATTTGCATTTCATTAAGTACTTCTTCCTTTAAATAATGCCTCATTATGACTTTCTTATTGGGTTAGGTATTTAATTAATTTCTGAGCATACTAATTATGTTTTTCTTTTGGAGGGAAGATGGGCATGCCCTGAAGCTTGGGAATGCTCATTTTAGGCCAGTGTGCAAGCAGCCTTTGAGGTCAGGCTGCAAGTGTCCATAAATCCCCACAATCCTAACACTGTGTGTTTACTGCTGTGGATTGGGATCTACCCAATTTGACCTTGATGAGCCAACTGTTTTCCTGTCCTTTTTTAGAGTTTCAGGCTGGAGAAATTTCAAAGTGGGTTTTTCCTTTTCCTGGAATACCAAGTGCTGTATCAGGCTGGTGAACACTTGGGGCTACTTCTGCTTCAATTCAGTCTGAGCAATGACAGGGGATTGAAATAAGCATAGGCCCTTTGGTTATTAAAAATTTATTTTGAGATGTTTTCTCCATCCCAAATTCACAACAAGAAAATCTTGTTGTTTGTTTCTTGCAAATTGTGGAGAATTTTTACATTCCAGTGAATTTTCTTCTGAATGCTAACATATGAGAATAAAACCAAAATTATTATGTACATTAATAATAGAATACACACATAAAGATAACCTTGAGGTGTCTAAACTTTCTGCATATTCTTCTAGACTGCTGATAGCTTTTGCATGTGAATATATTGAAAACAAGGGGGAAAAAGAACAAAATTGAAATGTAAATATTTTTGTCTCGAAAAGAAAAATAATTTGCATCAATAAATCAGTCATGATTTGTAAACACTCTTTGTTTGCCACCATCAACAACAATCTATCTGCAAGGAATGAATTTCTGACCTTAAGTAGCTAACTTACTGTCTAACCTTACCATAGCTGACACTATTCAAATAAGTTAGAGCTTAGCAAAACTCTTTCTTCCTCAGTTATAATTTTTTCCTCTAACAGAAAGTAAAGCTTGATTTTATATTACTGTGCTCAGACAGCATCATCCCCTTGATATTATGTTTATTTAGCAAGATAAATGAATGTTTTCATTTTCTTTCTTCTGGAAAAAATATATTTGCAGAAAAGAGAAAATCAAAAAAGCATATAACACCGTTGGCAGGAACCAATGATGTGAAAAAAATGTTTCCACTTACTATTTTTTTATTTCTTTTGCCTTTTTGGCCATGTTTGGAAGCCATGCTGTCTTATGATCCATGTGTGTGAAAACCCATGATTAGTAGAAGGTCAGCAGTGGGCTGTCTCCTCTGTCAGGCAGCCTTGACAGGGTTATGAGCTCTTTGATGCCATGATCTCTTGCTCAAGTACCCAATTTCTGTGGGAGAATTCAACCACTTGTGGCTTGTGACAAGAGATACATACTGAGGAAACACATCACATGCAGAGGGGTGCCTGGGAACCTTGTCTGAGGTAGCCTGCAGAAACCAAACCAAGGGCAACCAAACCAACATGCAGTTAAGAAACTTATTTTCCAAATTTAGTTATGCAACCAAAATTGATCTAAAAGTTACCAGAAATATAGAGATTATTTGTGCCCTGACACAGGTTAAATCAACTCTAGCTGTATTGAACTGCTTTCACTGGTAGGTCAAATATATAATGGGGGCATTTTCTATGAAATTTAATTGATATGGTGACAAGGAGGAAGTTTGCCTTGTAAAGTTACAGGAGGCTTAACCATTTAGACTTTTCTCTGGTGTAGTTATGGAATATTTAGTAAATGGCACGATCTTTGAAGAAATTGAAGAACCCTTGAAGAAATTTTACTGGGGTTTTCAGGAACTAAAAAGGGCAATAATCTGTTTTTAATGCAATCAGTGCAATCCCAGAGATGGAACTGGTCAGGTTGCAGCCTGGTGTAATCATTGCCACCTGTCCAAAGTGAAGGACTGCAGTAGGCCAGTGGAGAAAGAAGTTCTTCAGACATTTTCTTTGCAGCAATACTGTATGGAAATAGTTTGAACTATCAATCCCAGAATGACAGATTAATCTAATTTTGGGGGAAAAGCAGAGCTGACACTGATGGATGAACAGCGGCAGGAGGGGCTGAGAGCAGCCATGGTATTAATCCTATTGCTGCATCCAGGAAAGGACCTCATCCTCCAGCTCTGATGACTCAGCAGAGGGCAGATATTTAAGGAAAGGTCTGACTCTGTTTACTTAGAAAATTGTCTGTGGGAACTTATTCTGCATGAGGGATGCAGGACAGAGCCCTTGGTTATGGCTGCAAGGAGTTAGAGCTCCCCTACTCCCTCCCCTGCCCCTGGAAAACCCCACACCAAACAGGAATCCCCAGACAAAATGCTACATTCCTCATTTGAAGACCTCCAAGTTGAAACTTAATTTTTCCATTTTATTTGCAGCAATATATTATCAGAGGTGTTTGATGCCCAGTTTAAGTTGGTTTCCACATGTCATTATGTTTATGAAATGTCTTTCTTTCAGTGAGGCAGATGCAATCACAAGATCTTGCTCTGTGGCCTAATTTCCAATTATTTGTCACATTTGTTTTTTCAACTCCTGGCCAGACTGCTAAACATACTTAATAATTTACAGTTTTCCATGCCTATTGGCTTTGCCTGAAAGGCTAAATTTTTTTCTTCAGCTCATTGTGAGGCCTGTAGGGGAAAAGATTGAAAACTGCAAAGGTCAAGAGGAGTTTCAGATTAAGGTTTATGTTGTGCTGTTATTTGAGTAAACAAAGGTAAATTCCAGCAGGAGGGATGAATTTACATCACATACAGTGTGCATTGACTGTGGTGAGGCAGAGCTGGAATGGAAATCTTTTCCCATTGTGAGGCAGACTGAGCAGAAGTGATGTGAGAGAATGTGGAGGAAGATTTACCAGAGGGTGCTGGGATGGGTAATGAACAGCTGAGAGAGGAGCAGCAGGAAAACACCCATTAGCAGAGATTACTGCAGCACACAGAGCCTTTGCACACCCTGCCAGGTTTTCATGTTGGTGCCTGGGGTTATGTCTATAGCAGTATATAAAAACAGACCCCATGTTCTCCTCTTGAGTCCTGAGGGCAAGAGGCACAGTATGGCAGACCCTATCCCTGCCTCCCCAGCCTTGCCTTGACTGTGGGCACCTAAGATGCATCTCCTGAAGGACAGGATGACTCCACACTCTGCTGTCCCCTGACAAATGCTGACTACATCTCCCTCGTGACAGAGCTTGGGTACCTCAGTGTGCCAGCACCTGTGCTCAGGTGTCTTTGGGTGCCAGTCCCACCTGAACTGTGCTGGAGCCTGTGCTGTCATTGGCCACACTGCTGCAGAAGAGACAGCCTGGAGATGAAAGGCAAAGCCAAATAAAGAGATGTCTATGTCACAGCTACCTGATAAAGTGACTGCAGCTTGTAATCAAGGATATATGGGGATAGCTGTGGCCTATTTGCTACTTAGTGAGGCTTGCAGCAGCAGTAGGTGCAATGATGTAGGTATCATTCATCTGTATTTTCCAGCCTCCGAATGCATTTATTTATGGATACATTTAGCCTGTGCTACTCCTTCTCTATTGCTGTGCCTTTACAAGCCTTGTAAAAGTTTGTAAAGCCTTGAAGCTAACTCCGGACCTTCTGCATGGAGTTTTCTTGCATCTCTGCTTGGATCAAACAGGGAGAGAAGCAGGGATGACCCTGCTGGATGTGTGAAGTGTTGGCCAAGAGAGATAGAGCTGTAATGAGTCTGATGGTGTGATGCGCCTGAAACCAGTGTATGGGCTCCATGTCTGTACCGTGTCAGATACTGCTGTCTCAGCCTTGCTCAACTTGTGGGGGATGTACCTTAGTCACTCTGAAAAAAATACAGAGTTACTTCTGAAGCTCATTAAAATGTAATGGAATGGTGAGAAATGAGAAGGAAAAATGAGCAACTTTTTGAACAGAGCAGTCCTGCTGTTCAGGAAAGCAAAAAGTAAGGCCCAGAATGGAGTGGGACATGCGTACAGGGAAGCACCGACACAGATATTTAAAAATAACTGCATGGAATGAATGAAAGATATAACTACAAAATGAACCACAAACAGAACAAATTTACATGAGGCTGAACAAAACCATGCAAGTTAACTCACTATCTTTATCTTGTGTGAAGGTTTTATTGTGCCTTTAGGATAAAAAGGAGCTTGAAAGGATTATATATCTTGTAAAACACATCTGCTGAGCTTCTAATGGTTATGCTGCGGGTAGAAGACATTGCTTTTCAAAGCCAAAAAAATGTTCTCCCTTTCACGTATAAACAGGAGCCGTAAAGTCTGGGAGTGGGATTTCCCAAAGCAGGTTCATGCCAGAAAAATACCTACTTATTCATTCCTGACACAGCTGGGAATTTATGACTAATTCTGCATCAATTATGCTGTCGATCTGCTGCTAATCTATACACAAATACTTACTGCATAGACACAAATAAAGCAAGATACAGACTAACCAAATAATTTATTGTTTTCTATGCCTTGTGATCGTAATGAGACTGTTTCTTAGCAAGGTTTGGCATAAATGAGCTGGTCACAACCCCTTTCATTCTGGAAGTGTCCCAGGGCTTCCCAGGTGAGTTTAGTGCTTACAGAAAATATTACATTCACAGTCTTGAAAAATCAAGTCTTTGTTTCCAAAGAGCAGAAGCACATCCAGTAGAAACAGATTTCTCTACAATTTCCCACCAACAGGCTGCCTGATGTCATCTGGAAAATGGGATTTTCCACAGGAGATGCAGCTGTGCCTATCGTCACCAGGAGAATGTCCTTGTGTCCTCCTAAGGCTCTCCACAATTGAGCAAGGTGTCAGCCATGGTCCTGCTGGGCACCCAGACTCAGCAGAACAGAGAGGATGCACAGGCACACCTGCACTCCTGCTCTGCTGTGTCTGACAGCCCCCAGCATCCTGTCCTGGTCAGCCTGACTGCACCCAGCCCAGCCCAGCCCAGCCCAGCCCAGCCCATGCTCTGTCTCCCCCACTGTCCCTGGTGGCACCAAACCTCCCAGGCTGTCTGTTTCCTGCCCAGGTCTCTTAGCAGAGCCCCTGCTCTGTACCTCCCCTGCTCCCTGAACTTGTTCACAGCATTCCTACCTGGTTCTAGCAATGACAGACAGGGCTGGGTTCCATCCAGTGAATCAGCAGCCTGACTCACCATTAACAACCATCTTTCCCAGACCCTCAAAGCACCAGCACCAGACCTTGGCCATAAGTCTTTTCTTGTAGAGCAACCATACTGGAATGCGTTATGAAGTTCTGCTCCAGGTACATGGAGCACAAAATGGTTATTTTTAACATTTACCTGTGATGTTCCACATTCCCATTCATCTGAGAGTGAAAGAGCACCAAGGTGTTTCTCACAACACCCAGTAGGGTGTCTTCCCATGTACTTGGCTTTGCTTGCTACCCCTTGATGGTTTTTTTGTTAGTCAGTTGCCTCAGTGGGTTTAAAAATAATTTAATTTATCCAAATCCATTCACAACATTTCAGTAATGGTTTTTAATTGTGTAATTAGTGTAAAGACATATAATCATGTAATTAGGCTGTGTAATTACAACATGTAATAATATTGTAGTGCAGTTATGCACCTTTTTTAAACACGAGGGAAGAAAACCCAACATACATATAACTCCAAAATCATAACTGTGAGTCCCAGAGTGTCTGTAAATATTTCCTTACATATATTCTTGTGCAATCACTGAAGTTTAAATACAGGGATATATGCTGTTATAAGACTGCCAGGGAGACACCAATTATTTTTGGAAATCAACTCCATTAAATTTCATGTTGTCAACATGAAATAGTTGTGCACAGTTGGGCATGTCTAAAGGCAGGTGTTAAGGAAAGACAGGGAATTTAGCTGAAAATGTGGTTATAAAGCACACTTAATTCCTTCATGGTTGCGCTTATTGGCAAGAATAATGGTGCTTTCATTATGTAGCCTGAGTCTCCTTTTCTAATGGTGGAATTGGATGCAGGACCGATCCAGCTCTCCCTTCAGGCCAGTGAAAAAGCTCCAGTGGCTGTGGCACAGTAGACTCACCCCACGGTGTAAAGGCTCTAGGGATTCACATACCCATGGAAAATTGGTGCCTTTATCTGTTCCCCCTTGCCCCTGCTCTGGCAAAATCAGCCTTTGTAATGCACTTGGATTCAAGCACTTTTCTAAGACAGAGCAGTGTATCTCAAAAAGAAAGTATTTGTTGGTGTTAAGTTTCATCAGCTCCCAGGTGGACCAGACAATCTGTTCCATCATGCTGGGAAGTGTTTTACAATTCACAGAATTAAAGTACAATGGGATTAATTGTTAGTAATTACTGGCTGGCTTTGAGGAGTTCAGGTGAATGTCTCCAGTGTTCATCTACATTTTGCTCATTTTAAGAAAAGGATGGTGAATCCCCAAACGAGGCAGATGCTGCAGGTTTCTGTACACGACATCCTTCACCCCCAGCTGTGAAAACAATGCTGTACCTGTCACTGCTTTTGTACTGAATTAATGAACAGTTTGAAAAACATATCACATCCTCAGGAGTTGATGGACATGTTAATAATGTCTTATTTAGTTTTTGCAGAAGCATGACCCAGTTTCATTCACACATTGGCATCGCAGTTAACTACAGTGAATGCAGCATTTAATGCAAACAGGAGCCAATGCTGGAAGGTTTCTGTGCACTTACCCGAATGGAAAACCCCTTCTAATGTCAGATGAAACAGCACAAGTGGCTAATTAATAGTTGCTTTGCAATATGTACTGATTACTTCAGCATGCACCAGTCTTTTCAAATGGTCTGAGAAACTTTTCAGGTCAGCAAGCAGCCATGCCAACCTTGTTGCCACCACCAAGATGGTGGTGTGACTCTCCCTGCTCCCACTCCCTCCCAAATATGCCATGAGTTGTGCAGCAACAGCCTGGGTGTCCCTGGAGCTGCAGGACACTTCTGTGATCTGATGACTATCACTACAGGAATATATTCACTTTTTTTTTTTTCTCTCTATGAGCTCTGGCATGCAGCTCAGCAGCCATGAGGAGGAGGATGGAGCCTGCAGGCAGGGGCAGAGGCTGGAGGAGAGGAAGGCAGCTGGACCTCCTTCCTTCGGTGGTGATGAGCTTTTGGATCAGCTGCTGTACAACACATATCATTAGCAGAGCACCCAAAGCACCCTATTGTGCCACAACACAGTAATTGCTAATGGAGACTATTTATTTAATGGAGACTAAAAGTGTATATAAAAGATAAATAGATTTACAATAAATCCCTATTCTAGTTCAGTTACTAGAATTAAAATCTAATTTTGTCTCTCTGCTGTTAAGTAAAAGCTGCTTCCCCTCTCCTCAAAGTGAAAAGAAGAGTGGTTCAGACCAAAAGCCATGCTGCAATGTATCAAAAAGAATCAGCTTCTAAGAATTTAATATATTTTTGTAAATTCATCTGGTGTGTTTTTCTTCTTCCCTATCAAATATCTGAAACTTTTGGCAAAAGAGAAGAAGAAAAATTAAACATTTCTTACTAACATGATGAAGAGAAAACCTCTACATCATAATTGCATTATGTGCAACTGTTTTGGTTGGTCTTTCTCTTTCTTGGAATTTGCTGTGAGTTAAATGATCACTGCTACGAATGTTTGCATCAAACACAGACTGAGATATCAAAGCAGTGGCATGAGTTTTATTTATGTGTATCTTAGTGAATGTTTCTTACTGCTGATCTCCAGCAGATCAGCAGCACAGTTGCTGCAGCAGCTGAAGTTTCTCATGGCAATCACTCAACATGCACAGTCCTGCTCAGCCTGCTGATCGATGGGACACATTTCCCTGTGCCGCACAGATTCAGGCGCTGCTGCTTGCATGAGTGGGAAAGGAAAAGCCCTGAGCTGAGCAGGGTGCAGAGGAGTCTGGCATGACAATAATGAGAACATGGCAGTAATGAGCTGCAGCCACCAGCCCTGCCTGGATCCTGCCTGGCAGCCTCCAGCTGTGCCACTCAGCACCATGAGGGACAGCTGCCACCTCATCCTCACCAGTACCACCATCCTCCCACCTCACCCTGACCTGCTGCTGTACACAGACACCCCTCACCCCTGTGCTTGCCAGAGGCACACACAGAGGCAATTTGGGATTTACAGCCACGCTGTGCAGACGTGGCAGCTACAATTCTCGGCCTCGTCCTTCCAAGCAGGGCAAGATTTGTGCTGTTCTCTGTTGGCTCTCTCTTAGGTTGTTTGAACAAAGCAGCGCCTCCTTTCAACTTCCTCCGTTTGATCAGAGTTATTTTTAACAAATTGTTTATTTACAGTAATGTACACTTTTATTGTATCTACTTCAAGAGCAGCTCCAGCTATTTCTGAAATGTTGGCTGAGAAATCCTTACAGAAGATGCTGGAGGCAAATAAATAGTGCCGGTGCCTCTGCAGAGCAGGCAGGAAACTGAGGCATGGAGCAGTGAAGTGCTTTGTAAGTCACACAGAACTGGAAATAGCTTTTTGACTGCCCATTCCTCCTCTTCTAGCCTCAAGGTGAGGACTGGCTCCAGCCTCCTCTTGTTCTGCTTTTTGGGCGCTTTTGAGCAAATACAGTGTTCATTTTGAATGCAGCCAAGTGTAGTTATTTCAGCAGTGAATTACTTTTCCTTCCCTGTCCCTAACTGTATTTCTTTTGATTGCAGAGAGCTAGACAAGCTTTCCAAAAGGCAGACTGGGCAGTGATGCTGGGGGACACTTGGTGTTTGTTCATCACAAAGTAACACAACTCTGAGGTCCCTGTGCAGCTGCCTGTGTCTGAAAGGGGGGACACAGCTGTGACAGGGGGTTAATTCTCCACTCAAGCCCATAAATCATGCATGTCAACAGGGTTTCTTAGCTCAACCAGTACTGCAATAATGCAGCCATGAGACTGAAGATCTGAGCCAGGCTCTATCCTGCGTGGGCTACTGCGAGCTCTGGGATCTGTGCACTGTTACACTAAGTGATATACACATGGTCAAAGATAAAAATATTCAAAATGTTCCTTTCCACATGAAAAGAGGGAGTTAGTAAAAGAATAAAGGAAATGTCTGTGCAGGTGAGAGACTGTATGGTAAAGGATGGATATTCAATAGAAGATGCATTCCAAACCAGCTTCTCCTGTTAGTTGCCCTGTTGCCCATTAAGTTGCTCTGGGACAGGTTTGAATTGGATTATAGGAAATATTTCTTCATGGAAAAGGTTGTCAAGCACTGGAACAGTCTGCTCAGGGAAGTGTTTGAATCACCATTCCTGAAGGTATTTAAAAACGTTTAGATGTGGCACTTGGAAACATGGTTTAGTGGTGGATTTGGCAGTGCTGGCTCAATGGTTGCACTTGGTTCTAGAGGTCTCTTCCAACTTAAAGAATTCTGCTGTTCTGTGCTCCTATATAACAGCATTTCAGCAATATCTGGAGGAAACAACACACAGGAACTGGAATGGAGAGACCAAAGCAGCAGCTCACAGCACTTTCTCTTGGCACAAGGTGCTGTGCAGATACAGCTGAGTCCTAGCCCAGGATGGCTGTGTCAGCTCCAGGCTGTGCTGACACACAGGGCAGCTGCGGCTGGGGCTGGTAGGGAGCCACGCTGCTGCAGCTGCCCCCAGGCCTGACACAGACCATGCTCCTTGGGCCAGCAGCTCCAAACCCCACCATGGTGCTGCAGTGCTGCAGCTCCTCCTTCTTCCTAAGCCCAGGGAGTCATGTGCCTGGAAGAATTTGCTGCTGCAGGCCAGGTTTAGATGTACCAAAGCTCTTCTAAAGCTGTCTCAGCATGTACAGCAATTGAATTAAAAAGACTTTTCCCTTAGGTACCAATAACTTTGAGTTCTGCCCCTTGTTTTTTTTCAGATACTTTGAACCAGGAGTTATCTCCAGGTTGATCTCTAGCTTTACTCAGTTGAACAGAGCACAGTGAAGTTTTTGTTTCAGGAGAAAAAACCTGGCTTAATAATTTTGTTGTAACAAAGATTACAGACTTGGTTCAATCTTGCTCACACCTCTGTAAGGGGTGAAGGTTATTGCAGCTGCATTAGGAATCTGGGGATGTTGGTTAATCCTGGATGCCCACTCCAGTCTGGCTTCAGACTAAAAGGTAACTGAGGCCTGGACCAGAGGCAGCACACTCCAGACCAGTGCTCACAAGGCAGCACAGCAACAGCACATACTTTTATCCCATATTTTCCTTAACCACAACTACTGAAACGCTGCTTCTTCAAAATGCTGCATTTCCTAGACCAGCTCTCCTTTATCTTTTACCCTTTAAAAGAAATTGCAGCAAAGGATTGATTGACAGGATTTGTGAATATAGCTTTTTGCTTATCTACAAACCACTTATACTGTGGGCACTGCTTGCTTATTGGTCATTAGAAACAGATAATACCTATTTTCTGGAAGCTAGAGGCTCGCCAGACATGATCTATGGTCCATTCAGTTTGTCAGGCACAGCAAACATTCCATCTTTAATCAGTATTGTAGACTGCATCTCATGAACCTGGTAGCATAAACCCTGGTAGCACTTGGCAGATTTGAACCATAATCTGCAGATGAGAATTGATTATTTTGTATGCACCAGCCTTCAGGAAAGTTTCTTACAGCAGCTGCTGAAATGATAGTATCTCCTAGAAGATTATCATTGGCAGAGGCAGGTTTGTTGGTTCTACTTTGTTTATCTTTGTGTGAACAAGGGAACAAATTCTCCGAAGGACAGGCTGAGATCTTATCAGCCAGGATGCAAAAGGCAGTGCCAGTTCCCTGGCATGTTTTTTGAACTGCCCCCACACCAAAGCTCTGAGTGAAAGGTACTGGCCGTGCCTGTGTTGCAAATATTTTAAAACATAACTGTTAGGTAAATAGCCAATTTTTCAGTTCAATGGCTGAAGCAAGCAGTGGAAAAAATAGTTTGGGGATGAAGCGAAACAGAGTTTTTGCAGTTTCTATTGAAAAATGGAGCTCCCGTGACTTCACATTGTACTGCTTTCTTTAAAGTTAAACTGAATTTTTTCACTAAGTACTTTTTGAGTTACTTAGATACTAGAATAACCTTTTTATTGGTCAGCTTTAAACAGCCTAATGTTGCATGAGTGATACAAGAGATCAGTGCCTGACTTTCAATGAGCAGCATGTGTGCTCCCTCTCCCACATGGGCAGAATATAATGACCCAGCTCCTTTGTCACAGCCCCATGACACCTCCACAGCAATACTCTGTTTCCTCTTAGACTCCTGCACCTTCTGCCTATGATTCTTGTCTTTCTCATGTCCTCAGACCTCTCACTAGAGCTTCTGACTCCCTTCCTGCCCCAGACATTTCCAAACTGCCATGCTTCCCACATGCCCCAAATGTCTCTTACAGCCTCTTTGCTACGGGAGTTGTCTTCACTTCCTTTGCTACAGGAGTTGTCTTCACTTTTAAGTATGTATAAATATATATTTATATATATACACACGCACACATGTGCAATGTGTTCCATGTACCCTACCTACTTTATTTAGCATGGCAGATGATCCAGAAAAGGGGTGGCATATCTGACATGAGAGTTATGCTGGCTTGGTTAACCAAGTGCTATTAAGGGCCGAATCTCTTTCCTGGCATTCCCTTAGTGGAATCACATGCTAATTTCCTCAATTTGTACATTAATCTTCAAAACACTTCTGGGAGTTTTAAATTCTTATGATGTTAGAATTTGTTAAATTTAGTTGAAATTAGACAATGGTTTTAAGGTTATTAGAGAAGGGGGTTGATAAACAAGTGGGCAGATAAGCAATGTAATTGCATAAGGAAATTATTCCCATGGGGAAATTAGGAATTTTTGCTTTGCAAAATCAAAATGAAATGTACTAGCATAAAAAAAATCCAACTAAAGCAAGGCTTAAATTCAAGAGCCATCCATTAAAAGGCTTTGCTTCCTGAAACATTTCTGCTCATTGAAATTGCAGTTTGTTAAAAAAGGGTCCATTCTGGGGTTTATGTTGGTTTATATCATGCTGAAATATCAATATATCATATTTATGTTGGTGCATATCACGCTGAAAGGAATCATGGTGAAATTGCTGAAACTAAAGTCAAATTTCTGAATGTATTGATTGCTGTTGCAATAGTCCTTCTGTCACTGGAGAATGGCAGACAAAGGAAAATCATAACCACTGGAGACTAAATTTCTTGGAAGCTCGGAGTAAGAAATGTCATGTGCTAGGTCAATTCACTTGACTAATTCAATAGAATTCCAGGTGGAGTGGGAATGCCAAGAGACTGCTGTACTCTTCAAGGCAGGCATATGCCCAGGAAAGCTGACCTTTGGCTCTCCCACAAAGCCCTGCCCAAAATGCAGCAGCTGTCTCCCGACATATTTACATGGCACCCGTGTCCATCACTTGCCCAGTTTTTAAGGACAGTTTTATCAGAAGCACACCATGAACAGTGCTCAGAAGAGATCTCACTTTTTGGGTGCATCATATCCACTACTGACAACCTGGTGTTCAGAGACTTGAGAGGATGTCCAGGTAAATTCCCTTTCTGGCAGTAGGTAGTAGCCAAAGGTAGCAGAACAAGGATGAAGGCATCCAAAGCTACACATATTCTGCATTTCTCAGTCTCCCCAGCTGGAGTGTTTGCTAGCACAGGGTTAAGATACATATATTTTTTTGTTATTGCATTATTCTACTCTCAGCTGCACAGAAAAAAACTTTTCTTGCATACTTCAGCAATCAGTCATTCTCCAGATTCAGTTTGCAGTCAATTTTTGTCAAATATCTGATGTGCTTGAGTCAATGATCCAGAAATGAAAAGTACCAACTACCTCAAACTGTCAAAGCTATCCAGTTCGAAAATTCCACTCTTATAAAAAGGCACAAAACGTTAAGTGGACTGGACAAGTGATGAATTGCCGCATTCTTTTCCTGTTAAAAAAATGGACTTAGTCAATGCAGTGGGCAATAGCTAAAACATCCCACATGCCATTTTTATGTGGTATCATTCACCTCCTAAAGCAGGCTAAGAAAAACAATATAATTTTAACACTTTTACTGGTAATGCTTAGAAAGTAATATTAGATATACATTAAAAAATCCCTTTAACTTCTGGTTTTCATCTGCTTAAATGATGATACAATCTCTTTTTTTCTCCCCACTAATTATGAAAGCATAAATTGAGAAAACTCCTGGCCCTGGGATTATGAAAATTGAAGATCCTAAAAAAAATTGAAATGAACATATTTTCTAAACAAATGGTGTATAAAGGCATGCTCTATGAAAAGGGAGGTGAGAAAGACAGAGAAAAACAAGAATAAAGGAGAACCAAGATGGTACTGAGGCACAGCCCAGGAAATCTGACAGGAGAAGAAAAATGAATGTTTAATATTATTTTTAAAATGTCTCATTTGAAAGAAATTTACTTTCTCTCTCCAACTTTTTTGATGGAGACCTTAATTTACATCAGAAGGCAACCTAACTATAGGTCTAGACAAACAAAGGCTGCTAACTGTGATTTCAATGCTATGCAGAGCTTCAGAGAATGTTCTGAAGAATAATGGGACAGAATGCAATGCAATGCAGCTGGGATAGATGGTGCTGAACCAACCTGATGGGTATTAGGTGTAGCTCCAGAATATTAAAAAATAATCTAAATAGCCCACAGTGTGCCATGGTGGGACTGATGTCCCCTGCCACCAGGTGCTCACCCATTTCCCTGCTGAGGGAGCTGTGCCTGTGCTGCCCGTTCCAGCGCTCCTTGAGCCCCTGTGTTCAGGGCTGTGGGAGCACTCCACAGAGGGAAATCTGGGAAGTGATTAGCACAGAAGCTGAGAAGATGGTGCAACTCAAAGCATGTGTGCTCACAGCCATAGGCAAAAAGCAAGGATTTGGGTGGAAAGGGAAATAATATGAAGATGCCACTAATCCTTTGAGGCGAACCAACCAGACCCAGACTCAGACTGCTGGTTGCCTTTTTCCTGCTGGAGTTTACAGCACCGTGAACTTCCTTTCCTAAACTTCTCTTCATATTTCTTCATTAAGTCAGGTCCAATTTTTAGGTCTTTGCCTATAAATGGGCTCCCTTCCATAGCAGAGACCCTGTGAGAGCCAAAGAACCAAGGAGTGGCCTTTGCACTTCCTCTTTGGGGGCAGCTCTAGCTCCCCCAGAGATTCCCAGGCTGTTCTTTCAAAACCAGTTTCCATAGTACAGAGAGCAAAGTTCAGTGTGAGCCTGCCTACACAGGTTTTTGAGACTTTGTTGGGTGAGCACATACTCTGTGTATATCTGCAAGCACATTAACTGCACTAAAAGAAAGGCAATGGATGAGCTCCAGTTGGACTTAGGGAAGAAGGTGACACTTTGGCAAATTGTCTGAGACAGGGATCTTATACAGGAATTACTCAGAAGAATGAAATCCTATCAGTTCATGCTGTAATCTTCCATACTTAGCATTTTTATAACATTTTTATACCTGTATTTGTGTCTGAGTACAACTGTAGTGCCTCTAACCTTTGTGAGAACTGCTTGATAGATGAGCAGACACAGGCTTGAATGTCAGCTGCTCACTAGTGTATAAATGATTGATCAGTGCATAAACCTGCTCATCTTCTGGCATCATTGTAAACATACAAATTCTAATCATTTCACAGAGCCTTTTTAGGGATTTATTTAAGGTAAACTTGTCAGTCCTCTTCAGGAAAAAAGTAGGGCTGATGGTTATAGGGGAAGATTTATTTTACTTAATAACGTGTCATCTTTGTCCATGTGGGCTAAAGATTAACATCAGCAGAGCAGCAGGGAGCATCCATACAAAACTGAGGCACACAAAGCAGGGCAGTCTTGCCCTTCAGACAGCTACTGCCTCTGCTTGGGGGTGCTGAGGCTACACAGCACTGAATAATCAGAGATTCTCAACCATCTTTTTAAATTCAACAATAGGATTCTGCAGGCTAGTTCTGAAAGGACATAGAAATACTCCCTTAACACTGATACAAATTTTTATTCTCCCAACCAAACTGCTCCTTAACCATTTGGAATTACTTCTTTCCATGTTGCTAAATCCAGAATTTCTATTAAGGATGCAAACACTGTTTTTTTGTGGCTGTTCCTATAAGTACAGCACTTTTTACTTTGCCAGCATGGCTTCTGTACTGAATTTCCAATCAACCCTTTGACAATTGTTTCTTCTCCTTAACATTTGAAACACGTTGAATGATTTCTAGCACACTTCCATTTTCTCTAGTAGACCAATATTTGTCTCTGCAGGATATATGATGTCTGATCTTTATTGCTTTATCAGTTTTACTTGCAAGGGGTCAGACAGATGTTATTATCAGCTATGATAGTTCTTGAAAGAAAATATGGATGTATTTGATGCACATCAAACAATAAAACACCTGAAAAATGTTGTTTTGAATTTTTGTGGTCAAGAATTAGTATAAGTAAGATTCATGACTATTTAAAAATTGTATTAATTGCTCTAATGGCTCAAATTTACTCTCATCCTTTACAATTTTTACTGGTTTCACAGGATGAAGCCTGCCCCTCTCCTCTGCAAAGTCAGGTCCAAAACTGCCAGTGGAAAAAAATTGAGGATTTTGGTTCAATAATCTACTTAAGAACAAAAAAAAGTAGAAGGAAGCATTTTCCATAAAATGAGTCCATTTTAGTTATGCCAGTTGAATTTAGTTTGAGAATGTGCTCTTTCTGAAGTAATCACTGAATAACAGAATTTCTGTACTCTGCAGAGATTCCAGATGCATCAATTTTAGCAGGCATTTACATAATACTGCTATTTTTCTCAACTCTTATCTGGTGTGCTCTCATCTTTCACGTATATTGTTATGGTAGAAATGTAAAAGTACTACTAAATTATTGCCTCTCTGCTCAGGAAGCAAGAATATTTCTCCCTTTACGTGTCATTAGCAAAGCTGGTGGATTTCCTCAGTATTTTAAGACGGTTGTCCACCTGTTAGACCCTACAGAGGGCCCTCAGGGTCCCCATCCATACCAGACAGAAGGGAGCATCCACACTGCAAAGATCTGCCTTTATTGACTGAGCTCTCCCAAGGCAGCCAGAAGTTACAAAACCCTTGGCAGAGTAAGAGAGCAAAGCAAAATTACAGGAGGCACAAAGTGTCCTGACCCTGATAGTTCTGAGAACTGAGTTTGTGTCTGAATTCAGCACAGATGCAGAAAAGAGAGAAGGTGGCTGCTGTTCTCCTGGGCATATTTGCATCCTCTAGGAAGGAGGAGATAGATAGGTCTACAACCTCCAGATTTTCTCCAGGTTGCTGGTGCCAGTGGCTGTGTCCATTTTCTCTCTCAGCTGCTGCAGAAGAGGACCAAGGAACTTTTCATGTGTGTTGCCAAATGGCTCATTCTATAAACATGATCTGACACAGAAACACATCGAGGAGTGAGACACCAGCCCCACACGGACAGAGAGCAGGGGAAATGCCATCTGAGCACAATCCAGAGCTGTGCTGCCGGCAGAAGGGCTGCACCAGAGGAAAGGCTGAGCAGGAGCAGAGGGGCTGGAATGCCTCTGGGCACAGCAGAGTCAGGACCACTCCTGGAACAGTCTCCAGCTCTGATTCCACATTTTACACATTGCTGATAGACTGGAGGGGGCTCAGGACATCCTGCAGCCTGTGTTATACTGGGGGTGGCTGAAATATCCATGCTGATCGTTTCAGCCTCTATCACACACTAAATCATACAAGGAACAGTGAGTGAGGTTTGTTTTCAGTGTGCACAAAGTGGAGAGGAACAATACATGCAATGACTAGGAGAGAATCAGTTGGGAACATCAGAAAGCCAGAGCTGAGGAAAATAGCATGTAGGAACCAGAGTAATGGTCTGTGTTGTGTCAAATGCTGTTACCTGGAAGGGTGCAAGTGCTTGGAGATGAAAAAACATTTTAAGATGAATACCTGTGTGCAATGATGTCCTCATGCCAGCTCATTATCATCCTGAAAATCTTTGGATTTACAAAACTAAGGTGAAAGTGGTTTGTAAAATCAAATCTGCTGTGGTGGTGTAAACGCATTAATCAAGCAGGATTGCATCTAAACCTCTCTTTTCAGTTTTACCATGTCTGTTGAGTATATTTCATGGTAATTGCTCTTGAAATAGGTACACAGAAATATTTCTGACAATTGGAATGCTTGCATGCCAAATGTCTGAAAGATTAAACATAATAACATGGACCAAGGGATATGAACAAAATAATTGATTTATTTTAAAAAGGTAAATTAGAAAAAAATAACCTCCAGATATAAGAGATAGGAATAAAACTCTGTTAAAATATCTTTGTGTTATAATTTCACTTTTTAAAAATTGTGTATCTTTCTAGGAAATGAAGCCAGGACATACCTACAGCAATCTTAGTGCAATATTTCTCATTAATCTTATCTCTGTTTCTCTTTCCACTGCTGTTTTCTGGTATTCTATCAAGCAGAACTGTATGGAGACGTTGGAAGTCAAGAGCAAAACTCTAATTTTGAGTTGCAGCAAGCTCAGGCTAAGCAGGGTCATGCTGGAGCCAAGGAACTAAAATCTGTGTATGCCCTAGTGTGGGCCTGCCCCAGGGCCAGGGAGGCACCCAGGGAACAGCAAACTGGAGTTCACCAAGCTTGTCATTCAGGAGAAGATGAGGGACTCAACAGAAAGTCCAGATCAACTCTGTAAGTGGTCCAGAAAGAATATGAACAGTTTAAAGGTTCCAGAGTAAAGCCAATGACTGGCTGAAAAGATCTATGCTGTTAGCACCATGCAGGTCAACTTTTATTTCATACTGTGGTAATTTGTACCTGCAACAGGAAACAGGAAGAGCCAGATATCTCTAATATCTCATTAGATTTGAATGTCTCCTTGAATATAATTTTAGGAAACAGGGCTGTTTGCTTTGCTTTCATTTGGATTTTTTTTTGATAGCTTCTTTATTCTAAAACTACTGACAACAGCCTTTATTTCTGTTGATGCTATGCCCAGAAAGAAGGAGGTTACCTTCAATTATTTTCAGGTGTTTTGCTTGCAGATAGAAATAATTCTGGCATTAGGAAACTGCTGGAGAAGGATCACAACAAATTCACAGTGGAATGAGATATTGAAACGAATGACTTTTTAAATAATGGTAAAGATTTCCAAGAAAACCACTGGAACTTGCTGCAAGAAGGAACAATTATAACTCAGTGCTGCTGGCTCCCTCTGTGCATGATGACAGTACATCAGGGCTGGTAGAAACATAAGGACAGCCCAGACAGCTCTTGGAAGTGGCAGGCTGGACTGGGCAGCAGAAATGTCCTCTCAATAGCTGTTCCCAGCCATAGTCCAGATTCTTGGCACAAACCTTCATTAGTTTGTCTGCATGAACACTTTGTTGAAAAACATTCATGCAAGGGCAGCTGAGTCATGAGCATTTTCTGATGTTCCTCCTACAAATATGGTTCTGTCAGTAAGGAAGAGGGATGGTGGAGTATCATAACTTTTGTTTGTCACTAATCCTACCTAGAATGAAATATGTGTCAGCTACTTCCCTTTTATATTTTTATATTGTGAAATATTTCTGAATTTTTTTTCCTGGCTCCAAAACACCATTTCTAATGCAGCTGCTAGTGATGGCACAGTCAGACTTGTTTCCTTCTAGCTCAGTAAACATGGTCATGCTTGTAACAGGGCATAGGCTTCCTTTTAAATTAACAACACAGCTCTGTCCAGGCTGACTATGGACTTGTCTTGACGAGGCTGGAGATTTGTTTGTACCTCGTAGCAGCACTGTCTGAGGTCTTTATCCCCCATTCTCATGCACCCTGCCCCTCTGCTGCAGCATAGAATTTTTCAGCTAAGCACAGAGCCTGTTCAATGCATTAAGTTACCTGTACCATTTAAGAAGCATGTTTGAGGCTGCCTAAGTCTTTTTGGTGCAAGCTTTCCTGACAGACCCCGTCCTTTAAGTCCATCATACCATGAGCTCATCCACTGGAAAGAGAATGTCTTTAACTGGACTGTTGTATGAGAGTCCTTACAGAGAGTAACAGCAAGTGGGATGCATCTTCCTGTGAGACAGAAAATAGTTCACTGTGTTCTTTCTTCATTAATCAGTGGGAACCAGGACTCTTTATTCATGGTCTCCAGCTTCTGTAGTTAAGTAATTTATGCATGTGTTTAGGACAAATTTTATTTTCTCATTATAGAAAGTAGAGCTGGAAAGAAACTCAGATCAGCTGATGTATCAATCAGTACTATTGCAAGATTGACCTTTATTTAATAAGATATTTTAATCAGCTTTTGACTTTTAGTCTTGATGTCTCATTTGCCTTCCCTTAAGAGTATCATCATTTAGCATATTGGCAAAGTAGTTCCTTGACAAAATACTTTTATCAGACCTTAATCTTGGAATACATATTTTAATAATAACTTAAGCATAATGTACTTTTTCTAATTAATCTTTCATTGTTGAACCAGAAACCACAAACATATCAACAAAGTCAGTCCGTTTCTTCCCATTTAAAAGACAGAGAAATGTCATCTGACTTTTGTCAGATGACAGATCCAGTATGAGAAACAGGAATCAAACTCTACTTTCTGAATACCATTCCAAAACTTTTGTCCTAGCTCCATTCAACACCAGGAGAAAAATCAAAGTAGTTTATTGCATACATATGCATGTGCTTCCCACAAGCTCATAAAATCAAAAAATGGACATTTTCAAAAGGAGAACCTTAAAGTGTCTTCTAAGTTTGTGTCAAAACCCCTTGACTCCTGATCTTACTCTCCCATTTCTTCCCCTCAGTTCCTATTAAAAACTCCAAAATACTTTGTCATTAAAGACCAGGGCCGGAATCTGAAAACCTCTTACCTAAGGAGTGAACACCCCCAAACCAAGGGGAGCAGAAGATCAATGTCCTACACAACAATCTGTAGGCTGCTGTGGAGGGGGGAGCCAAAAATCCCCTGGCTAGTGCTGACAGAATTCCATGCACACTGGGCAATAGAGTGCATGACACTGAGAGGCTGCTCAGGAAAGTTCTGGATGTGGTCCAATGACTGCTCAAATACTCCTTGGATGAAACTTCACAATCTGGGCACAGATCCTACAGCAGTGCTAGGAATACCTTCATTCTGGAGAGATTATATTCTGTTTGATGCCAAACATAAGAAAATCTCCACGTTTATATTTTTTCTTTTCCAATGTTATTTATATAGTAGAAATCACAGGAAAATGATTGCTATTATCAAAAGATGAAATTTTTGGGGGAAAAGTATAAAAAAATCTGTTAGTTTGGCTTCTAGTTGCTGGTTTTTAGATGAAATATGTCTGGTGCAACTTGTCTGCTGTTCTTTTACTCAGAACTACTTGGAGCTCAGTGTGGAGGTGATAACTGAAGGAAAATAGGTTGTAATTGAACAAGGAAATTAACAAGTGGATCTAATTGCAGTGGTGCTATGCTAGATGAGCCACTTACAGCTGAAGCTCAAAGAGAGCATGTGAGCTCTTCACAGCTGTGGCAAAACTTTTTTCTTGGCTGACATGGCAGGGAGTCATGTTTTGAAGTTGGAAATGAGGGCCAGGAGTTCCCAGCCTGGAACCTATGATTGTAGGCTTCAATAAAGCGTCTGGTTTTGCCTTTGGAAAGGGGGGTACCTTAATACTTCTTATTTTGAGGCAAGATGATAAACCCTTTAACATAGTTCCAGGTTTCTCTGTCTATAGCAATCTTTCACAGATCCCTCCCCAATGAGTTTCTCAGATATTTTCCTTCTCAAATGGGAATTCAAGTGGTTGAATTTGCTCTGAGTTCATAATCACCTTAAGCACTTTGACCAAAAAAATCACACACCAAAGCAGGAGGAGTCTCAAGTGGGTGACTCTGGAGTCTTTAGAAAAGAAGGAAGGCAGGGAATGAGCACCATGAAGAGAAGCACCAGTCTGAAAATGGGAAGCGACTAACAGAAATCTTGCGTTTCATTTTTGAAAGTATTTTTATTATTGTAATTTGCACCCTAACTGAAATGAAAATGGGCATACACTGACTTTTTATATATCAGGAGGAGTTGGGGGTACATAACTTTACAGAAAAGGGACTATATAATTATATTGGACAGAGAACATGGGTGTATTGTGTTCTGTCTGCATTTGTACTGTTTATTACTACCAGAGATGCTGGTAATTTTATGTGTTGTAACTATCTGGGAAAACTTAAATTTGGTCTCAATATTCATATTGATATACCTAATTTTGCACAAGTTGTCCTGAATGCTTGTGAGTGCATGCCATGGAAACTACATGCTGACAAGCAGGGCTTTGCAATTTTGCAGCAGTTTGCATGTTCACTGAATCCTGAGCTATTTTCCTTTTGAAGGATGACAGCTGATGAGCATTCTGTCCTGTCATCCCTCCATGGGGCAGGTGAGCTCCTGTCACTCAGCTCCACATACAGCTTTTGCAGAAGCTTTCCTGTTGCAGCAGTGATCCCATGTGTAGGCTGTTCCTGTTTGGGGAAGAGGATTCCCTAGCTAAAGGTGTGCAAATCTCTGTGCAACACTACTTTTTTTTTTTTTTCCTTTTACTTAATGCTGCTTTATCACCAAGAAACAATATTCCCTTACTTTCTGTCTTTAAGCCTGTTTATTTTGCAGTGGCTGCAGCTCAGATGTGTGGAGCCAGCCTTCAACAACCTGGAGAGTAAGGAGGGTGTAAAGTGTCAACCAGCTGGCAAGTCCTGGTTCATGGTTACTTGTTTTAAGGGCTTTGACTTCACATTGTAGGAGCAGCTTGGGAAGCTGGGGGTAGAACTGTCTATATCCATATAGACAATAGGTAGAATTGTCTATATCCATATAGACAATAGGTAGAATTGTCTATATCTTTTTATTTATATGAGAGATATGCTAATGCAATTTGCACAGAGCAGTATTTTCACATCCTGACCATTTCCAAGAGATGCATGGATACTCTGCATGTGAACTAATGCTGATGAGTATTCTCCACCATCTCTTGGTCTGAAAGGGGGCAAGGGGATGTGGTTTATGGAGTAGGTGTCAAAGCACTCATGTGTGTTCAGTGCACAGGGGCACAGACTACTGCCACTGCTGTATCCTGCTGGGTCTCCTCAGGGCTGAGGCTGCGCAGGTGGGTAAATGCTGGGGGGCTCAGGGGCATTGAGACTTGCCCTGCTGTTGCTTAGCAGAAGCTTTTTGTGACAAGAATGTCCTTTTTAGAGGCCAAGTTGACTCCTTTTCACTTAATTGGAAAGACAGTTTAAAAAGTGGTGGTCATTAGGCTTGATTGTGAAGAGCAAAGTGAGGTAGGTCCCTTTTTGTTGAGTTCTGGTTTGTTTTGAAGCCAATGGTGTGGTGTGTTTCTGTGTTTAATCCAAGGAAATTGAGCTGCTGAATGATTTTTTCTGACATGCTGAGGACCAAATGTTCTGGCAAGGGTTTGTGCCAGCAATGTGAGAGGTGAGGAGGCTCCAGAAGCTGTTTTTTGCTCACAAGGTGCCAAAACAGATGCATTTCTTTGATACAAGTAGTGTTGGATACATGACATCTATATGGTATAGACAAATCAGACATAGTGGTGATGCCAAAAGCACTTGTGGCATAGCTGTGAATGCCCTTCTGATAAGTATTTTGATTTCCAAATGCAGATGAATATTATCCTTACAGGAAAGGGTCCCAGGGATAGTCCTTGAAGCTGATGCCCTCAGTTCACCTGCAGGACAGATGCACAGGTGCAATTGCAAGTGACAAAGACTTTCCTTAACTCACAACATTAGTAGGCTCCATCCAGGTCTAGAATTGTATCTGGAATTCAATCTTCAAGTCCCTTTATCTTTGGGCTGAGTGTGCTGACTGCAATCCAGCAAGCAGGGGCCACTGTACAGGTGTACAGATAATGGTTTTTCTGGACCAGCACTGAGGGCAGCTATTTTCACACAACACTGGCTGCCAAACAGCAATCTGGTGGTGAAAAGCTCCTGATACCTCTGCTATTATTAGAAGCAGCCCACAAAATTACAAAGGTGGTAGATGAGCTGAAGGCAGAATCCTGCTCTTGGGGACAGTCAGGGAAACTAGCAGGGGATCAATTTGAAACAGATAAAAGAAAGTACTTCTTTAGCAGTCAGTAGTGAGCTTCAGGAACTTACTGCCATGCAGTGCTGGAGAAGCTGACAGTATCAGCAGGTTTAGAAGAGATTAGACAGATTCAGGGACAACAGGCCCATTAAAAAGATAAGGCAGGGGCTTGCCCTCTGTGGTATCTATCCCATCACATACTCAGCTGGGATGCCAGGGGAGCACAAGGGGAAGGGGCTGCAGAAATAAGCCAGGCTTGCACACACTTACTGAAAAACATCTCTATACCTGCAAATATGTGATAAATTACTGGTCCAAGCCATTTTCATGTACTCAATCTAGAAATGAGTTTTATCCCCAAAGCATTGCATGAGTATTCAGTTACTGCAGCAGCCTAGATTCCCACGAGCTGACTTATGAGCTCAAAGGAGCACATTCCAGGAAGAACTAGGATTCTTCTTCAATCCAGGCTCTGATCCTCAGCCCACCAGTTCCTTGATGTATGGGCAGTCCCATACACAGGTCACTGCCACCCCCAGCACTGCCCCCTTACTGGGCACTTTGCTAACACACATGCCAGATTACAGACATCCATATTTCATTGCAAAATCCTAAAGCAACCAAGTGAGCAAATCTTGCATGGGGTACAGGAAAAGATGGAGTCAGTGAAAATTAAATGCTAATGAAATACTGTACAAGTGAGTAACACAATAACATCCCATCTAGAGCTCTAAAAGCCAAGGATAGTTAATGCATAGGGCAGAAATTACATCAACTTTGAGCTTTCTCAGATTTTTGGAGGCTGAAATGCAAAACTTCCTCTGCCCCTTGCATTTATTCCTTCCCAGTAAAGTAAGAAGTAAGCCAGCATGCCAACTTTTAAGCATAACATAAAAAGAAATTGAAACTGATTATTGTTTTTAAGCAATTGCCCTTGAGGCCACCCAACAATAGTGTTTCTAAAGCAGTCCTACCTTTGTTTTCCAACTTGAGCTCCTCTGCTAGCAAGCTGTCTTGTCTGTTTCCAAGCACAAATGCCAGAAATGAGAGGATCAGGGCATCCAAGATTCCAATAATTGCCAGGATATATGCCCAGCGGACTGAACAAGCCCCCAGCGTGTACTTGTCTGTCTTTTCACCACACATCCGTTTTACCTCATCTGAATCCCAGCCATCAGGAAAAATCATACAACCCAGGACGAGACAGGCAGCTTGGAGAAAAGAGAAAAGGAGAACAATGGGATAATGAGACCAAGCTTTCATTTTGTTGAGAACCTACAAAGTTATCATTAATTTCATATTAGTTATTTTTCATCCTGAACTCCAAAGCTAGGCTACTTGAAAAAAACAAGTCACAGAATTACATGCTGTGATTAGATATTTAATATAAAAACCTAAGATGCAACATCAATTGCACACCTTGCTTAAAAAGCTGTTACATCCTGGATCCCTGGTCAAGTTTTGCATCAGTACAATAACATTTTCCTTGTGGGACCAATTTCTTCAATGCAATATGAAAGGACCACACAAAACCAAAAGGGAAAAAGGTTAATAACCTGGATATTCAAAGGTAATTCTGGGTTACTGTCAAGTAGTCAGGTGAACAACCAGTTTAAAAGAGAGGAAAAAAATCCACCTATTCTTTCTGACAATCTGCCCTTTTATCCTAACCATTAACACTGGACTTTCTCACTGGATATTGAAAGATAATTCTGGGTTACTGTCAAGTAGTCAGGTGAACAACCAGTTTAAAAGAGAGGAAAAAAATCCCTCCTGGGGCAGCACAACAGGTGAGGTGACAACCAAGTCCAGAGCTGTCAAGACAGTGACAAGGACAGCTGAGGATCAGGAACCCATTTGAAGCCACATCAAGATCCATCAGATCAGGAAGGGGCTGGTATTTTAAGTGGGCTGATATTTAGAGTGGTGCCAATGGAACAGAAATCTGTGGGATTCCTGAGAATGAAGGGGCTGAGGAAGAGAAAATCAAAGGCTCATTGGAAAACAAGGGAAACTGAAAGGTGTCTGCTCTGAGGGATA
>WBNQ01049537.1:46094-58736 GCA_013401375.1 Spizella passerina | reverse complement strand
GAAATTCTGTGTGGGGTTGTATCATCTTGGGAGCATTTAACTTCCAAGTTTTGATCATTAGCCATGATAATTAAACTTTGAGATTAATGTAGTTCTATTAATAATTTAGTTAGTACAACAGCTATATTAGCTGGAGAATAAAAATAATGTAAGAACATAATAGATAATAGTGTGTGTGGCAGGTGATCCACAAGGTGGATCCCAATATAACTCCTCATGAAAGAATACAATTTCTGGTGTTCCAGCCATGGTTATTTGCAGTGGATATTTATTGTCCAGGAAAAATATGGAAGCTGGGAGCTACTAAAGGATGCAGGCCTAATCACTATGTGGGCAAAAAATCCTTAGGAATGTCATGACAACACATTGCTAATAGCTGTAGCAGAGGTAGATGACTAACTGATGAAGAGTGAGGAAACTGAAATCCTATACAACCAGAGATAAAAATACTTCTTCAGGATGAATCAGGTAAGGGAGGTGGTACAGCTGGAAACCTGCAGGTGGTACATGTCAAAAGTTACACTCATGCTGTGTCACCTCCTGTGGTGTCCAAAGGGCCTGGGATATAATGAGTTTTGGTTTTTTTTCTCATTTTCTCTTTAAAGTATCTAAAATAACATGAGACCTGTGTCACAACCCACTGGAGTTTTCTATGACATGTCTTTGTGCCACAGGATGTGTGTCAGGAGGTCTGCGTGCCAGCTGGGGTCCCTGCCCAGAGATCACAGCAGGAACAAAGGCAAACTCCTGTGCCGGGCTCAGCTGTCACACAGGCAGGTTCTCTGATGCTGTGGCCATATCCAAAAAGCACTTTTCTCACACAGACTTACCACTGAAAGTGTTTGTTTTGAGTGCTGTCCCAAAGGAGTGCTACATCTTTCTACTTCAATGTTAACTTCTCTTTGCAGAACCTGTTCTTCAGCCAAAACATATCATGGCACACTGACAAGTACTAGATCTAATTAATTAATAAATTCAACACAAGTACTGTGCAGGCTACCACAGACAGACTGGAGAATAGGTGTTAATATGGCATAGGCTAGGAATTTCTTGAGATATACACAGCTGACATTCCACCACAAGTTACTGATCCAAATAGCTGAGATATTTTAAACACGCTTCTGGTAAAGACAAGGAAGAGCTGAAAATAACCTCACTTTCAATGACCATGAGTCAATTCAGTTTAAATAAAATGAGAATATATTAAATAATATGAGGACAAAAATGTTTCTGAACCTGGATTTTAATGCATATTTTAGATGGATGAACTTTTTAAAAGCCTAAAGAAACTACTAACAAGTTAACTAGACTAAAGAAGTCCATACTAATTGTGGGGCAAACCTTGAAGTTTTTTGGACAAAAATATCAATTTTCTGAAGTATCTTGACAAGACAAATGAAATTCCAGGGTTACTTTCAGCTCTGTATCGATGACTAACAAGCTCTGTTTCATTCTACCCTCATTACCTAGCTTCCCAAAAAAGCCTTGAGGGAAAAAAAAAAAAAAGATGTGAGTGGAGACCTTAGAAATTCCAGGAAAAGAAAATTATTAGCAAAGAAAGATACATTTTGAAGGTTAGGTAATGCAGCTCTAAAAGACAGCTTTCTAAAAGTCAAGCTGTGCTAACTCTAAGACAAATTGAAACAAGTAGTTGAATAATCTTCAGTGAGATTAATAAAGAAAGAAGAAAAGCAGATATGGAGTTGGTCTGGGAATTAGGAATTAGAGGCTAATTATTTGTCTCATTTTTCAATGAAGAGGATGATAGAGAAGAGGAGGATGATGCTGTGACTGCTTGGGTGTGAGCATTTGGAAATGGAAACTCATGCCTCCAAATCCACAGCATCAAAAACAATCATAATGTGCTCAGACTGGAGGAATGCACCTTCCAACCCCAAACACTGAAACAACCAACACATTAAACTGCAAAGATGTTAGGAAGGATTTTAAAATCAAATTCATTGTTGAGATAGTGGTGAAGAGCATATGCATTACCTACATTTTAGGAAAAAAAAGCCAAAATTGAGAACTGAAAAATAATTGGAACAACCAGTCATCATTCAATTTTATCCCAGTTCTTTGGCCAATTATTGAAGGAAAGAATAGCTAAAAACATGGAAAGAAATACAAAGCAACACACTTTTCATGAAGCATTCGATCCTGTGTCATACAGAAACACTTACTAACTGGAAAAAAGAGGTTAACATGAGAATGTAAGGTGTTTGTACATTTTGTTCATGGGGAGCTGTCATTTTTGGCTTGAAAGAAAAGCCTCCAGCTGTTGTGAGGATACATTGGGCACCTCAAGGATCAGCCTGGGTGTCAATCATTTCATGTTTCCATTACCAGCTTTGGCAAGAGTAGAGGTCTGGTAGTTAAATCCACTGATGGGAGGCACTATCAATGCAGAGACTGTCAGGACAAATGATGGAGAAAATGTGTATGTTGGTCATCCCTTGGAGGACCATGGGACATCAGTCAAGGGAACCAATGGGAAAGAGTTTTAGCAGTACTAGGGGGACTTTTTAAAGCTGTAGGCTCTAGACATCTGGTGCTGGTGGTTTCTAAGCCTTAGAAGAGTGGTGTTTGCAATGACCAGTTAATCAGAGCAAGGTTATTTTAGGATGTAAGGAGGTATTTTAGGAAACATATTGCATGAAGCTGAAACTGCTCATGATAACAGGACTAGATATGAGGATTTAGTAGTTCTTTTCCTGGCCTATGTTGTTTTGAGGAGGCTGAGAGATAATCTTTGAAATTAATAAAGAATGAAACCTAGGGGGAAGAGCAGCCCAAGAATTAGGAGTTTGATGGAACTACAAAACAAAAATAAATGTTCTTTAAATCAAACTGAAATGAAAATCTAACAGAATAAATGAGGGTAAGAGGCAAAGAATCAGCTCACTGCTGGGCTCTCTCACTATGGTCTGTATACATATTTGTCATTCCCCTTCATTATTAAAGGTTTTAAAATGTAATAGCAAAGAAAGAAAGAAAGAAGAGAGGCATAAAATTATTTTCTTTTCCTGCCAGCTCTCATCCAAGCTGACCTGACAAACACCCTGCATCTACAACAGCCTGGTTTTAGATTTGGGCAGTGCATGCCTCCAACTTGTTCTGAAATTACTGCAAATGCAAGCAAATCTGAATGTGCTGGCAAGAGAGGAAGTCTGGGACTGCATCAGCCACTGTTTTCAGGGTAAAAATGGCAAAACTCTGCAGGCTATCAAGGTAGAAACAGAATGAAGAAGCAAAAGATATTAACCTAAAAAGAAAATTTCTACACCTAAGCCTATAGTGGCATCTATAATAAATACCAGGTTTAGTCTTTTGTTTCTGAAAATGAACAACTTCACAGCCAGTTAACATTCGTTTGCAAAAAAAGAAGGTGAAAACCTTTAAAAAGCTGTGGTAGTGTTGCCTAGAAAACAGATCTGCATGCCTTACAGTAAACTGAAGAATTTAATGATTACTCAGTATAAACACAAGGGAATGGGTCCCAGAGAGGGGGAAGAGCTATTTAACTGAAAGGGCAGTCTTGGCATCTGAACAAATGCATATAAATCATCCAGGAATACATTTAGGCTGTAAAGAGGAAGGCAGTTTTGAATTGTCAGGGGATAGGTTCTGGCACAAATTCAGTAGTTGTGGCCATGCCAAAAAAGTTTGAAGTTGTCCAAGTGTATGCTGTAAATAGTTATTAAAGATGGAGTTTGATCAGTGCATTAAAAAATTATTAGGATGTGTTTCTCTGTGAGGCTAAATTTGACTACTCAGGACCTTTAAGATAACTGCAAGAACTCAGAGGTCTTGCATCAAGTATCTTCAGACACCAGAAATCCAGGATCATCACTTTTCTCAGGATATGAGCTTTGCAATAGCTGCAGAGCTGGACACACAGGCAGTGCAAACAGCACGCAGCTGAGCCTCAGGGCAGGAGCAGCACTGAAGCCAAGCTCCAGGCTTGAGCATTATGGGCGTTTTCAGAAAAGCTTCAGATGTATTTCCTTTTGTCCATAAATTTAGCAATTTTCTCTATCTGGCTAAACCCTGCCTGGCACTGTAGCAAAGCCCTTGATGACTTCTCTCCTGCACTCACACTCTGTGAAACCAGTTCAGCTGGCACTGCATAACCACGGGGTTCACAACCAGCAAGGCTTCCTGACACTTACCAAACTCCATGCACAGCACTGCCACCCTGGGCTGCAGGGATTGTCTGCATCTCACCTGGAATGTGCCACGTGCCATTAACAACAGCAGCTCATCAACAATGCATTGAGGAATCAGCCCCCACAGACTGCTGCTCAGAGAAACATCTGCCATGAGGTCCTGGCTGTGCTCACAGTTTCATTTTCATGACCACTTGGGAGTGTTTGACAGCCAGAATTAGGAGTTGTTGGAAGGTGGGGTAAGTCACCCATGCAGTACATCAAAACAGCACAGGCCAGTGCTCAACAGCTGAGCTGGGGAATTCAAAATTGCAACCAAGAATTCAACCAATTGTTATCTGACCCCCACTTTGCTGTCATGTCATGAAAGGAACACGAACAATAAAACCACTTGCAAGAGGAAATGAAATAAAAGACACTGGGGGTGGGGAATGTGGTTTTCTTAAAGGTTCAGAGCCATTTGTCCCCCTGTGTGGCTGCCCTCAGGGTGCTGACCCAGCACACTGGGTGGGAGGTGTGAGCAGTGAAACACCTGCAGCACAAACAGCTGCCAGGCAGATGTGTCTGTGCCTGCTCTTGGGCACTGTCCAGCAGGACAAATCCCTCCTACAGAAGCTGATTGAAAGATTCAAGGAATTGCTTGGCAGTGGCTAAGGTCATTGGCCACTGGTGAGATTTCTCCGCTGTAGGCTGAGGTACAGGTTCATGGCCTCTGTGACATTCTCTGCCCAAGCATGGCTGTGATTCCCAGAATATAATGCATCATGATGGGAAATATGATTTAATGTTGAAATGAGAAGGGTTTTAAGATTAACAATTTATAGGCATTCAACTCCTGGGTGTGGGCATGACAGTCACACTCTGTGCCCTCACTTGGAGCTTTGTGTTCCTCATATACTTAAGTGGAGAAAATGACTTCGTAGGAGGAGTGACTGAAATCAAATAGAAAGATGATAAGATGGACAAATAAATATTCTGTCATGAGCAAGACAGAAAGAAGCAATATAATGCATGGGGGGAGAAAGGGGAAGGCTCTTGCTTCTCTTGTCCTTTGTAAAGCATTAATGTTCTGCTAAGAAATGCCCTACAGCTGAGCCAGTGCCATGCTTCCCTTGACATGCAGGAACTGTACTTGCCCTTTTTGAGACAGTGAGCAGAAGACTCTTGGGACAAATGATCCAAGTGTTAAATCTGGTCAGGATTCACCAGTTTCTCCCAGGGCTGGGAAGCTTTCCATATACTCTGCCAGAAGGCTCCAGCTAGTTCTGCATGGGAAAATCTACTCCCAGACTAGTTTCATTCCCTTTTTTAAAATCAGCAGCCTTCCCAAAGCTAGCCCCCATCTGCTCCCCATCTCCTCTGAATGGAGGGGACCCATCCTTGGACCTCAGAGGGGTTTGTGAGATAGGAAGGAAGTGGGTCAGGGCTTGAGGCACCTTTGTGCTGCAGGCTAGTGGAGTGGGCAATGCAAAGCTAAAGGCCTGCTGAGGGGATGAGCTGAATATGAGGGGGAGACAAGGAGCTGAAAGGCAGCAGTTTTCCCTGAAAGAAAAGGTGGAAGTGGAAGGAGGCAGGAGGCAGCCTTGGTATTGAGTTGGAACGCTGAGATTTAACTAAAGTCATTACAATCATTTAAATCTGATTTCCCAAGCAGTGCTAGCCAACATTGCAAATGGGCTGGCAGAGAGGCAAGACAAGTTCTGAACAGATGATAAAGGCATTGACTCTTGTGTAGTTCCTTTCAATGCCCCTGAGGCACCTGCATATGTCTTTATGCCTGCACAGCTTGTCATGTGCTATTCTTCACTTATCTCTGCTACAGCTCTTCCTGATCCCTTAGCAGCTTTCCTTGGAAGAAAAGAGAAATGGACAATAGGCCCTGAGACCACTGCACTGCCTCTTTATTCAAGCTGACATTTGACAGCAAGACTTTGCTGCCTTTCAGAAGCCAATGTCTTATAGAGCCTAAAGGCAGCAGAGGTATCAGGGGCTTTGCCTCCCCCACCGAGCATCTGAGCCCTGCATGGTGGGAGAGCCCTGGGGACTGAGACTGGTAACACTGGAGATGTCTTTGTCTTCTGCCTTTTTCCTGTTAGAGGGAAATCTATTCTTACCTAGGGCCAAACCTGTGAGATTGCTGAGCCTTCTAAACTTACTGCTTTGGGCACGGCAGACTTGATAAATTTTGAAATACTTGAAAAAATAGAAGAATTCTACATGATTTTTAAAAATATCTTATAATAATATCTCCATATTGTAAAGCACATCTCATATTTGCTATCAAGTCAGTCTGATCAGTAATGTGTCTAATTTTGTTCAGTACTATCACAACAGCCCTTGCCTCAGTGATTTGGTAAACCTGATACCCCCACTGGTTCCTAACTGGAAGGGTTAACTTTGGAATTTCACTTCTACAGAAGTATACTTCTGTGCCTGTAACTTGATTAACCCCAAGATTTGCACTATACAGCATAGTTTACCAGTATAGTATTCAGCAAATCCTTGTGTCTATGCACATGCAATTTCAAGTCCTGACTAGGTTTATGATATCCATTTGTAATGCCTTTTTGAACAATTTGGAAGTCCAGAACATGTGGTATTCTAGTGCTGCAATGCCTCTGAGGTAAACTTCAAAACCAGCAAACAACCACAGCAAACAACAGTGCTGATTTTCAGCACTGATGCCCACAAGTCACAGAAAGCAGATCTCCCTCCACTTAAAACTTCTAACATGTGCCTATTAATAAATCACTGCTGATGATTTCTGCCTCAGAAATGATGATGTATGGTCAGACGTTGAAAGAACTGGAGCAATATAAGGAAAGCAGCAGTGCAAGGCAAAGGGAAAAACCTGACAAGGTCACAAAACCCACTGAGACTGACATGGTCTGCCAGAAAAGCAGAGTGGGTACTTGCAGAGTTGAGTATGAAGCTTGAGGGCTTGCTAGGTGACCTGTGAAACCCCTCCAGGGCATGCTGCCCACTGGCTGCTTTAGAAGAATGAACCAGATGTGCTGTTTCCAAAGGGAGTTGGGGGATTCTAACCCAACTGCATCCAGAGATGGGCCAGAGGAAAGAAGAGTTTAACTGGGATTGCACTGTGTCTTCCTTTAAAAATGTTCCTTTAAAAAGGTTCTGGAGCTCCATGTCCTTTTCTATAAATAAATAATGGCTGAAAATCTGTATAATGAAATTGTTTCCTGAAGTAACTGCTTTGGTTTCACTCTGGTAGGCATCAGAAAAACAATTCCACAAGCAGATCAAAATGTTCCCAAATGCATCAGGCAGCAAGTGCTTCTATCACTACACTGCAAGCAACTGAAAGACAGCATGAAAGGTATTTGAGCATTTCAATAAATGTACAGAAAATATAACATCTGCCTTGTAAACAACCCAGTATCTTGTCATTCAAATTACTTGCTTTTTGAAAATAAATGTCTAGATGAGACATAAGCTTCAAAAACTCATCCCATCAGAATCACCCCTGGCTTCAGTAATTCCATCCCTTCCTCTGACAACANTGCTGCCTTTCAGAAGCCAATGTCTTATAGAGCCTAAAGGCAGCAGAGGTATCAGGGGCTTTGCCTCCCCCACCGAGCATCTGAGCCCTGCATGGTGGGAGAGCCCTGGGGACTGAGACTGGTAACACTGGAGATGTCTTTGTCTTCTGCCTTTTTCCTGTTAGAGGGAAATCTATTCTTACCTAGGGCCAAACCTGTGAGATTGCTGAGCCTTCTAAACTTACTGCTTTGGGCACGGCAGACTTGATAAATTTTGAAATACTTGAAAAAATAGAAGAATTCTACATGATTTTTAAAAATATCTTATAATAATATCTCCATATTGTAAAGCACATCTCATATTTGCTATCAAGTCAGTCTGATCAGTAATGTGTCTAATTTTGTTCAGTACTATCACAACAGCCCTTGCCTCAGTGATTTGGTAAACCTGATACCCCCACTGGTTCCTAACTGGAAGGGTTAACTTTGGAATTTCACTTCTACAGAAGTATACTTCTGTGCCTGTAACTTGATTAACCCCAAGATTTGCACTATACAGCATAGTTTACCAGTATAGTATTCAGCAAATCCTTGTGTCTATGCACATGCAATTTCAAGTCCTGACTAGGTTTATGATATCCATTTGTAATGCCTTTTTGAACAATTTGGAAGTCCAGAACATGTGGTATTCTAGTGCTGCAATGCCTCTGAGGTAAACTTCAAAACCAGCAAACAACCACAGCAAACAACAGTGCTGATTTTCAGCACTGATGCCCACAAGTCACAGAAAGCAGATCTCCCTCCACTTAAAACTTCTAACATGTGCCTATTAATAAATCACTGCTGATGATTTCTGCCTCAGAAATGATGATGTATGGTCAGACGTTGAAAGAACTGGAGCAATATAAGGAAAGCAGCAGTGCAAGGCAAAGGGAAAAACCTGACAAGGTCACAAAACCCACTGAGACTGACATGGTCTGCCAGAAAAGCAGAGTGGGTACTTGCAGAGTTGAGTATGAAGCTTGAGGGCTTGCTAGGTGACCTGTGAAACCCCTCCAGGGCATGCTGCCCACTGGCTGCTTTAGAAGAATGAACCAGATGTGCTGTTTCCAAAGGGAGTTGGGGGATTCTAACCCAACTGCATCCAGAGATGGGCCAGAGGAAAGAAGAGTTTAACTGGGATTGCACTGTGTCTTCCTTTAAAAATGTTCCTTTAAAAAGGTTCTGGAGCTCCATGTCCTTTTCTATAAATAAATAATGGCTGAAAATCTGTATAATGAAATTGTTTCCTGAAGTAACTGCTTTGGTTTCACTCTGGTAGGCATCAGAAAAACAATTCCACAAGCAGATCAAAATGTTCCCAAATGCATCAGGCAGCAAGTGCTTCTATCACTACACTGCAAGCAACTGAAAGACAGCATGAAAGGTATTTGAGCATTTCAATAAATGTACAGAAAATATAACATCTGCCTTGTAAACAACCCAGTATCTTGTCATTCAAATTACTTGCTTTTTGAAAATAAATGTCTAGATGAGACATAAGCTTCAAAAACTCATCCCATCAGAATCACCCCTGGCTTCAGTAATTCAGCAATCTTTAATGCATCATTCCTACCTCTCCTACCTCTATTACCTATGACACCCATGAATTAATTTCTCAGTCTCACAGGTCTCTTCGCATTGGAAAGTGGTACTCAAAAGTGACAGGGTTGAAAACTCTTGACCTCTCCCAAACAAATGCATTGGAATGATACCAAATTTATTTCAGAGTTCATGAAAATTTCTGTGGAAATCTTTAGTTTGGGGCAGCACATTCTAAATCTACTGACAAACACCCTTATCATGATGATGAAGACATGTGCCTATCGAAAACAGGGTCTCTAATTCTCTCCAAAAGTCCAACTTTGAAGTGTGAAGGAGAGGAGAGGACGGAATGCTTAGTCCAGTTGAAAGACAAATACAAAGGGAAATGCACAAGATGCCATGCAACTCCAGAGATATCAAATACAGAGACAGTAAAACCCAACTTCCTTAAAACCTGTACAGCAGCAGTCATTCTGTATGAACTCTGTATATTTGGGCATATTTGGTATTGAAGACAAAATACCATGTCACAATTTGCATCTCATTAAGTCCAAGAGAAACATAAAATTGCTGAGGCAACCTGTGCAGAGCCCTGTGAAGATGGGACTCTACAGCTTTGCAGCAACCTGAGACCAGAGAAATGGGCATCCAACAGTGTCAAATAAAAGCAACCTCAGCTGTTGGTATACTCTATATATTCTGTTGGTATATTCTATATGTTCTGTACTGATAAATGAAATACATAAGAGCTACCTCCCTGACCAGAGAAGCTAGGCTGACCTTGCCCAGTAGCAAACAGGACAATAAGAGCAAAGTATTTTTATTTGGATTCATTGCTAGAATAATTTTTGTTTAGCAAGAAAGCGCTATGTTGAATTGTACTAATAATAGTGTGACCGTGGGAACTAGGTAGTAAGATGCTGCTATAAATTTGGTGGAAGTAATTTGTGTATTCAAGAATTATGTTTTCATGTGCTGACTTCTGTGTTCCCAAAGCTGAATGCATGTATTACTTAAAAGGCACAGTTAAGGGCTGGTTCTCTGCAGCTTTGTCTTGTGTTCCTGTGGGACTCCTGTGATGTCCCTGTACCAGCTTGGGGGTATCTTGCTTCTGCCTAGGAGGGCTGTGATAAGCAGGGCAAATAACTGTCCTTATCTCACCAGTTCAAATAAAAAAGTCTTTCTGCTTAAGCAAACCATTATTTCTGTAATAAAATCCTTGTGGCCAGTCAGAAACAAACCTCAGAAAAGTAATTATTCCATCTGAATATAACCACCCTGATCTGAGTGTGAGCAGACTCTGTCAGATGCTGTGCAAAGCCACACTTGGAGCCTTGTGCAGGAAGACACAATAAATGGCTTCACTTACTTGGATTTCAGCTTCTCTCAATACAGGTATGTGGCCTCAACATCCTTTGTCAGCCAGGGCTGCCAGCTATATAATGTCTTTCCTCTTACCAGGTCAAAGTACCTCTCATTTTTGGTAGTACTGAGTGAAACATTTCATCTGAAACTTTTTTTTGCCAATAAAGAGTGCAGCAGGTTCAGTGGAAACATTTCAAACATTCAGGTTGATCAGTGTGAACTCTACTGACTGAATACAATACAAAAGCATTTCTGAGAAAAACCATAAGTAGTGCTCTGTTTTTATTGAGAATCTTTCAAAAATAAAGTGCATTTTCATCAGACCTAGAAAAGGCGTTATTTGAGTTTTATTGGCAATTGATTTTTCTTGCCAAGTTTGCCACCATTCTTTTTATCAAAGTCCAATATACTTTTAAAATTATTCTCACCACTTTTGCTTAACTTGCTGACCCCTGTAGTCCCTTTGTTATCTATAATATGGTTTGTAATCCTGTAACATTGCCCACATTTTCTTGTTCTGTTCATGTTGGCTGACGCAAGGTCTGAATACTTTGTTTTCATGTTGACTGAACATATGGTAATTTTTCCTGTGATTTCCCTCCACTCCTGCATCCTATCCATCAGCATGTCTTTCATCATCTTGTATTTGTTTTATTGATTACAGGTTTGTTCTTCACCTTCTCTCATGCCTTTGGTTTCTTAATCTTGATTAGGAAACTAATTAGATTAAGGTTACCACTGCTCAGACAGTTATCACGTCACCTCCCATCTGTTGCTCTGGATATTTTTTCTCTCTACCAATCCTCTTTCCACACAGTACACAATGGGTAGGGTTTATACATTGTCTACAACATGACAGACAGATTATATTCAAAGTTCAATTTACCTATACATTTGTCTGAAATGGGGCAGCGAAAAAAAACCAACCCTTTTTGGAGATGGGTGCCAGTATTAAATATTTTTGGCTGTCTGTGCCTTATCTGTGAGGGTGAAGCAGCCTCCAGTGTGAACGAATGCCTGCTGAAGACTCAGTTAAGCTGTGCCTCATGGATGAAACTCAGTTGAAACTGCAATTCAAACTCAACCAGTCAGGATCCTCTCCTGATCCCTCCAGCACAGGAGTGCCACTGTTATGTGCCCATATATTGAATGAGGCAGGTAGGAGCATTGGCTGGCTGCAGCTTCCATGGTTTCCACAGCTCCTGGAGCAAGACCTCCAGCCACCCAAGGGAACTGAATGAATGGGAACATAAAAATGAACAGTTTACCAGAGTTTTTGTATGAACAATGCACTGGTGTGGACCCAGGATGTAAGAGATTTAAATGGGACTACAGTAAACATATCTCGAGTATTGAAGGGTGGAATAAGAGGTGGCATCTGATCCCAACTTTGGGAGGTGCTCCTGAACTCTCATTTCTTTCTTCTCAGTCTTCCAGTCTGCTCCTTCATTTTTCTTCAAGTGTTTCTTCTAACTTCCCTGCAAGGATTTCCCCCACTTCTCAGTCGATCCTTCCTGCAGAAGGAATTTCTCCATCTTCTGTCTGCTTCCTTCATCCTTGAACATGTCAGCAGCATTTGCAGGCTGACTGCTCCCTTGTCAGGCACTCCGACACATTCCTGCTTTCCCTTTTAGTGAGCTGCAGATGCATATTTTTTTCTCAAAACTTCCTGTTGGGACCTTGCTTTAATTGGTTTTATTTGGGGTTTGCAGGGCTTTAACTGTATCTGAATGCTTTACATGTCTACACCTTTGGGGTCCAGGCCACTCTAACTATCCCTAGTCTCAATTATTCAGGCATCAAAATCCTCACAAACCTTTGTTACTGTAGTAATAAGTATAAGTTGTAAACACTTCTCTGACAGCTTGTGTTAAGATTGCAATTCTTTTTGTTTCAAATTATTAGTGCACCTCACTTTTGCTCACCTTGAGGGCAAAAAGGGGTCCCATGAGGATACCCCTCTTCCAGTGCCAGCAGGCAGGAGCATTGGTTATCACAGCTCTGTCACCTCCAACCATGTTTGA
>WBNQ01049537.1:34242-45344 GCA_013401375.1 Spizella passerina | reverse complement strand
GTTCATGTTGGCTGACGCAAGGTCTGAATACTTTGTTTTCATGTTGACTGAACATATGGTAATTTTTCCTGTGATTTCCCTCCACTCCTGCATCCTATCCATCAGCATGTCTTTCATCATCTTGTATTTGTTTTATTGATTACAGGTTTGTTCTTCACCTTCTCTCATGCCTTTGGTTTCTTAATCTTGATTAGGAAACTAATTAGATTAAGGTTACCACTGCTCAGACAGTTATCACGTCACCTCCCATCTGTTGCTCTGGATATTTTTTCTCTCTACCAATCCTCTTTCCACACAGTACACAATGGGTAGGGTTTATACATTGTCTACAACATGACAGACAGATTATATTCAAAGTTCAATTTACCTATACATTTGTCTGAAATGGGGCAGCGAAAAAAAACCAACCCTTTTTGGAGATGGGTGCCAGTATTAAATATTTTTGGCTGTCTGTGCCTTATCTGTGAGGGTGAAGCAGCCTCCAGTGTGAACGAATGCCTGCTGAAGACTCAGTTAAGCTGTGCCTCATGGATGAAACTCAGTTGAAACTGCAATTCAAACTCAACCAGTCAGGATCCTCTCCTGATCCCTCCAGCACAGGAGTGCCACTGTTATGTGCCCATATATTGAATGAGGCAGGTAGGAGCATTGGCTGGCTGCAGCTTCCATGGTTTCCACAGCTCCTGGAGCAAGACCTCCAGCCACCCAAGGGAACTGAATGAATGGGAACATAAAAATGAACAGTTTACCAGAGTTTTTGTATGAACAATGCACTGGTGTGGACCCAGGATGTAAGAGATTTAAATGGGACTACAGTAAACATATCTCGAGTATTGAAGGGTGGAATAAGAGGTGGCATCTGATCCCAACTTTGGGAGGTGCTCCTGAACTCTCATTTCTTTCTTCTCAGTCTTCCAGTCTGCTCCTTCATTTTTCTTCAAGTGTTTCTTCTAACTTCCCTGCAAGGATTTCCCCCACTTCTCAGTCGATCCTTCCTGCAGAAGGAATTTCTCCATCTTCTGTCTGCTTCCTTCATCCTTGAACATGTCAGCAGCATTTGCAGGCTGACTGCTCCCTTGTCAGGCACTCAGACACATTCCTGCTTTCCCTTTTAGTGAGCTGCAGATGCATATTTTTTTCTCAAAACTTCCTGTTGGGACCTTGCTTTAATTGGTTTTATTTGGGGTTTGCAGGGCTTTAACTGTATCTGAATGCTTTACATGTCTACACCTTTGGGGTCCAGGCCACTCTAACTATCCCTAGTCTCAATTATTCAGGCATCAAAATCCTCACAAACCTTTGTTACTGTAGTAATAAGTATAAGTTGTAAACACTTCTCTGACAGCTTGTGTTAAGATTGCAATTCTTTTTGTTTCAAATTATTAGTGCACCTCACTTTTGCTCACCTTGAGGGCAAAAAGGGGTCCCATGAGGATACCCCTCTTCCAGTGCCAGCAGGCAGGAGCATTGGTTATCACAGCTCTGTCACCTCCAATAATACATCCAGCCTCCACAGAGCAACAGCCCTTGCTGATACGAAACTTCTTTGTAACAGACTCTGTAACACTTGGAGATAAGGCTGTAAGCTTCCATTTGAATAAATGCCACTCTGATGATATGTTTTAAAGAAAAAGAATTTCTTTTGACAGCAAATGAGTATATATTATTTAGCTGCCTACCTCTATTTGATTGTTTTAGCTCCTTTGAAAATCTGCTGGAATGGGTAACCCAAATATCTTTACTGATCTGGTTCTCCATATATCTGTGTATGGACAGCCAAGAAAGTGTAATTGAAAAGCTCAAAAGAACAAAACAATAGAAATTTAGGTGCACTAGGTCACCTAGCATTGTCTCCTTGTATCATTATTCTCATTCCCATATCCCCACACCTGTCCCCAGCAGTGGGCAGCAGCACTGGGGCATTCTGCCAGTCTCACACAATCGCAGTTCAGTGAGGGTATCTTTTTATTTAGGGACATTTCATGAATTTTTCCTTCCTCAACTAATTTTCCCGTTTGATTCTTGTTAACTTTCAGTATCCATAATATTCTGAGGTAAAGATTTCCACAGCTTAGTTATCCATCAGATGACAGAAAAAAAATATTTTAAAATTTCCACCTGTGAATTTCTTTTAATGGTTCTTAATTCCTGGGTTGGAAATTACAGTCAATAATATTTTTACCCATGTATTCCCACTTTTATCCAGACCCTGAATCTGGTATGTCACGGTTTTGAGGGGAGGAAGAGTCCTGGCCCCCTCAAGCTGTCCTGGTGTTGTAGAGATTTGCTGCCTCTGCTTATCCCTGCACCCTCTGCCTGAGCATTTTGCAGATCTACTCTACTGAACCATAATTTCCCCTTCTAAAATCCATGCTGACTGTCCCCAATATGTATGTCACGTTTTCAAGTGGTCACTAAATCAACGTTTCTATCACTTTGCCAAGGCAGCCACCACTCCCTGTTCTGCAGTAACTTTTTTCTCCTCTTAAACTCTTTGAAAACTGATACAAAATTAACTATCTTCCAGATTCTAGTATCAAAGAAATATTAAACAAGAGGTTAGACAGTGCTGTTGAAATGTTGAATACATCATTCTTAAGTTCCTTTAAAACTCTGTTACTGTTGATCCTTCTGATCTGTTATCATGCATTTAATCTATTTTTTCCATGAACTTTGTTATCTTCGTCTCAGTTTGAAAAAGAGCATCTGATAAATCTCCTAGAAGAAAGACTTCCAGTGTGGGAACCTCCCCAAACTCCTCCAAAGTAACTGTGTGTACAGAAGATTTATTTTAGATTGTTTTCCTAGAATATCTCTGACTTCTTCTGAGACTTTTATCATACACTTCTCAGACACTTTATTCTTTGATCATCTTTCTGGACCTCTGGCAGATTTCCTCCTTCTAATGTTTTCTGCAGAAAGATTAGTAGTTTTTTCTGCCTTCTACTAGATGCTCCTCAAAACAATTTTGCTCTCTTTTTTTCTCTCCCTCATTATGCTTGAATTAAAAGTCAGATTGCCAGACTTTAAAGTTGTCATTTTTTCCCAAGCGCCACAGTTCACAGATTACACCTGTAGGGCTGATTTGGAGGGAAATATTTGAACTTTGTAAGGGCCCAGTGCTCCATTTGCTCTTATGTCATGGTGAAGATTTGCAAATTCACAGGATCTTGAGTATTTGCATCTTCCAAGAAAAATCAGTAAATTTGCTCTCCCAAACCCTGTCACAGAAGATGCAATATTTTATTGCTGCATTTTGTCTCTGCTGATGCAGCAGCTGTAAATTCTATGAGACACGTTGATAAGTGAAATGTTTGTTTTAGAGAACATATATTTCCTCATGAGAATAACTCTATATTTCCTCCTGCTGGATAAGAATCATGGTGCCCTCAGACATTGCCCCTGGCTGACTGCATGGGATGTTTCTGACAAGTGGGAATGCTGTGGGATGGCCCCTCAGGGTGCAGCAGCAGCCTTCCTTCCCCACACTCTGTGTCTGTGCTGTCAGCTCCCAGGTGTGTGCTTAAACAGTTACCTCCATGGGAAAGATTTTGACATTCTCTTAAAAGGAAGTGTGGAAGGCACACCTGAAAGGTCCTATGCAGATCCGATAATTGAAACTAAATTAAAGCAAATCCAGCACTTCCAGTCTTCTGCTGGGACCTACACTGAGGCCAAAGCACACAGGACCTGTTCCCAGTGCGGTCTCCCTGTGGATGAGATGCTCAGCACCAGCAGCACTCCTGGCACTGTGAGCACCATTCCTTCTCTGGGCAGTAGGAGCTGGCAGTCACATGGAAGGGTCTGCTCTATGTACTACATCTAGTTCCTAAATCCCACTCTTGTTTAGAAATGGAAACCTTCAGGTCACCATTGTTTTGAACCCCAAACTCTTGCATTTATGGTAGGAAACTTTCTGGAGCCAGCATGGACCCATCATTTAAAAGACCACATTTCAGTTCTACCCTGGAAAAGTCATCCCTGAAGGCACAGCCTCTTCTCGGGATGGACAGGCCCTCTCTGCCACTGCCATGGTGTCCTGGTTTAGGGCAAATTGGGGAGAAAACCTCTAAAGGGGTTCCTCTAGAAAGCAGATTCAAGTGGCCCCTGCCCCAGCTGGTTTGGGAAAATATTTCCTTGGAGAAAAGTGGAAAAAACCTATTTATTTAACAGGCAAAGCACTCACCAGTACAAAAATGAACAATGCTAAACAATAAAACCTCTCACTGTTCTGAAGAGACTGCAGACTCAGGAGGTCCCTGCTGTGGCTGCAGCTCAGCTGGCTCAGGCTCTCCCAGCCCCGGCCCTGCTGAGCCCCAGGTGGGAGCTCCAGGGGCTCTGCCGGGTGCTCACTCCAGAGCTGGGCTGGGCAGCTCCAAGGAAAAGGAAAATCCCTGGAACTGCTCTGCCCCAGCCAGCTAAAACCCAACTAGAAGCAAAGGAGAGCTCTGTCCTGCTGTCTGTCTGTCTGTCCGTGCTGCAGACAGTCCAGGAGAGGGAATGTGGAGCAGTGAGTGCAGTGTCTGAAAACAAACTCTGTGCTTCTTCTCTCTCCCCTTCTCTCTCAGAACCAATCTTAAAGGTGCAAAACTTATTTCTGGGCTAAACAAACCAGAAATGGGGATACAAACATCATAAAGTCACCCAGGCCACATGGGGACCTGCAGGCGTGCAGGACAGGAATCAAGAAGAGTGTTATCACAACTTTACTTTCAAACACATGAAGCTTACTCATTGCTCTTTTAAAGCACTCCAGACCTGAGCTGACTGATTTCAGGCTTCGTACATAACACTGTTTCTAAAGCTCTTACGTGAGGAGATATGTTTGAGCACACACCTTTTTCCTTCTGGAATGTGAACCAGCCCTCTGCTGTCAGACTTCTAATCTGACATATTTAAACACCCTGATAGGTTAATAATAGTGTCTAGGATCACAATGCTTTAACAGCTTCAAACTCCAGGCAACATTTCCAGATTATCACTACATTTTACTTACTTCCTAGATAATATCGTGTCATTTGCTCAGGGAAGATTTGTATTAGGGCTGACACTGATGAAATACATCCAAGATATCTAAGGCTTGTAAATAGATATGCACAAGACCTTAAAAGCTTCAAGCATGAATATTGTTAAAACATTCTCTCCCTTATACACTCCAGGTAATATTAACTACTCAGACTGTGCTTCACAGTGTGACACTGCAGTGCTTCAGTACATTTGGCTGGGAAGGAATTTATTAAGTAAAGCTGTGTATAAAACACGTTCTTCAACATCAAAGGCTGCACCTGATCTCAGATTTTACCATGTAAATACATTGTAGAGAAAGGCAATATAATATAAACCAGCCCGAGGTACTGAGACTACAGTTTCTCAAAATAAAGAAATTTTCGGGTTTTTGTTTGTGGTTTTGTGGGTTTGGTTTTTTTTTTTTTTTTTTTTACTTGGATAAACTTTTGGTTGAAAAGCACCTGGGTGTAATTTCTTCTGGATTTGTATTCACCATGGGCCCATCTTTGCTTCTACTGAAGTCAAGTGCAAAATTGATTGAATGGCAGCAATGTCAGTCCCTCTGCAGAGATTATAAAGAAATAGGGAGTTTGATTTATAAACTTCACATAAAAATTGTTATAAAATGCAGTTTTCTTTACCCAAAAATATTCAAGATGAACAGTTATTCATGGGTACATGTAGGACATTTTTGGCACTTCAGCATCCAGGCTCAAGCTGTAGAAATATGATCCTTGTCTCAAATACCAGAGCTTTAAAGGCTCAAGTGTGACTGTACCAATTCTGACTTTCATGCCCTCCCCAAACCAGTGCAGGAAGACTAAAAGCTTTTGATAAGTATTTTTTCCATCACTGGAGGGTTTTGCTATTGCCTATGGCCATAACCTGTGCTGCAGGTACCTGGCTATGCAGCTGCATTTGCTCTCCTGGGTCCGTGACCTGGAGTGGATCCATATCTAGCAGCATTAAGGGAAGTGACTAGGGGCAAGGATGCTTTATAAATCTTTCCCCTTGATCTACTGACCCAGCAATTATTTCTGTTAATCAGAGACTCAAAGAACATGATGACTATGGTCCTTTGGTTCTTTAAAACTTATAGGAAATAAGGTGTGGAAATATACAAAAATATGACTGGTGATTTTAAGTACTTCAGTTTTTGGTGCTTCAAACTCTCAGGCAGATCTGGTTAAGCAGACAAACCCCCTAGCTATGTAAGAGGTTCTTGCTCATAGTATTTCCAAGTAGGATTGATTTCAGGATTTCTTTTAGCTCCATTCAGTAATTCAATCTGATGTGAGTAAGAACAACCAGCAATCAAATCATCAATGTACACAGAGATTAGGACAGATAAATTGAACTGTTTACACTTCAACTGCACTCCATGGAGATGTGCTCAATACAGTCAGTGGTGTCTGGATGGCAATTCACTGATCAATGGAATGTGCCTGCTTGCAGGTGAGCTGGATATCCCTTCAGGTCCCACTGGCTGTATTGACTGCATCCTCCGTAGCTGTACAGGGACTCAGTGGACACTTGAGGGCAAATGTGCCCTCCACACACAGACATGTGTTGCAGTGTGTTGTAATCGCCTGTTTTAAACTTCCGGGTCCCTTCCCCAGGTGTGCCAATACCTGTTTCCCTTCCCCCTCGCCCCCTTACTGAGTGAGTCCTGTCAATTAGGCTTAACATTCCAGGAAAGTCATCGTGTGGTTGGTCAAGTTCAAAAGATGCCCCTATGCCCAGAGGTCATTGGCCTGACTATGTGTCATCCTCCCCTGAGGCCCTGCCCCTCCCACCTGGTTGGTGGCTCACCTGTCCCTCCCCTCCCCCTGTCCCAGAGCTTAAAAGGTGAATCAGACCATGTGCTCAGGATTCTGTTGGAGCTGTTACCAAGATTCAGACCTCTGTGACCATGGAATAAACCTATGGATTTAACCCTCCGACAGAATCCATCTTCTTTCTCTTCACCATCGCCTGAAGCCTTCCCACCTGAGGTAAACGGAGTTCCTAACAAGCCTGGACTTGTTCAGCTGCCCAGCTGCAACCTCCAGCAAGCTAAAGGTGTCTCTGGGGTGATACACCACAGTTGATGCCTTTGGCCCAGCAGCAGCAAGGCTCAGACTGGCCCAGGCACAATCTACCTGGTAATATTGGGATTCATATTCCAATAGACATGTAAACTGGAGTACTAACCTGCAGGCTGAATCCTGCCCTGTGCATCTCCCCTGCTTTGGTCAACACTGCATCTGAGCAAACAAGGGACAGCTCTGACTATGTTTGGAACAGAATCAAATTTTTGTCAAGAAAAGGATTATCAACATCCCTGCAAATTATCTGAAGCAATTCATAAGTGAGAAAAACTTTTTGAAGCATGCCACTGAATTAGAAGATACTTTAGCTTTTGGTCTCTGTCTAATACAATATTTCTGCAGTGTGAATCCAAACTGCATGAAGTGCCATGAAGGAAGTCATAAGTGCAAAGTGTAGATGATGAAGGCCGAAGTACCTATAAACTATCAACTGTTTTGTAATTAATTAGAAAATTAGTCATCACCCTGAGAGGTTTTGCCATGCCTTTTCTGCCTCCCACTCCACAGTTTAGGGATTTATGTTCCTTTGCTGTAGCAGTAAACAGGCCAGGCAACAAAGGGAGACATTTGCCATTGTAAAGGAAACAAATACTTTGGCTAAGCTGTGTTAAAAATGTTATCTCTGCTCTGGTAAACAAACTGTGTATAGATGAGCCAGGATTTGGATATTCTTATGCTCTGGATACATCATTAATACCCTAGTGCGTAACTATAATCATATTAGGAGGAATTGGTAGCAGAAACAGTGTGTCCAGCAGCACCAGGGCAGTGATGCTTCCCCTGGTGAAACCACATCTTGAACCCCGTGTTCAGTTCTGGGCCCTCACTAGCAGACACTGAAGCGCTGCAGTGTGTCCAGAGAAGGCCAGCAAGGCTGGGGAAGGGTCTGGAGCACAAGTCCTGTGGGGAGAACTGAGGGAGCTGGGGGTGTTCAGCCTGGAGAAAAGGAGGCTCAGAGGTGGCCTTGGCACTCTCACAGCTGCCTGACAGGAGGATGTGGCCAGCTCGGTCTGTTCTCCCAAGTAATGCAACGGGATAAAAGGAAATTGCCTCAAGTTGCACCAGGGGAGGTCTCGATTTTTTTACTGAAATTCTAAGGACTGGAAGAGGCTGTCCATGGAAGTGGTGGAGCCACCATCCCTGGGGGTATTTAAAGGATGTGTAGATATGCTCTGGGGGCATTGTTTAGTTGTAGACTTGGCAATTCTGGGTTGATGGCTGGACCTGATCTTAAAGGTCTTTTTCAACTATAGTGATTCTATGAATCCATGGTTTTGTTGTTTTTCCATTTGTAGTTCTTACCTTACAGCATTGCTTTTTTTGACAGTTTACCATTTCTGAATAACTGTTCAGCATGTCTAATCTTTTTGAAAAAGATTTATAACTAAAGCCTACTTAAGCCTTCTTAAATATGCCTCTTTTATGTCTTTAGAGTTCACAGTTCCCTCAGCATTTCTGTTTCCAAAGTATGTGAGTTTCCATTTATATACCAACCTTACAGAAATCTGATCTCACACAGTGCAGTCACAGTGGAGTTAGTCTAATATTTTAAATAAAATAATGAATGTGAAGTAAATTTAACAGAATGTTAACGGAATATGGGCTACAGTAAATTGATGTAGCTGGAAGGAATTGGAAGGCAGCTTTAGAGAGAGAAGATGAAGGTCAGCTTTGTCAGCCAAGGGGTATCTCAGGTACTTTTGCTCAACTATTGATTGTTTTTTGTGGTCAAAGTCCTCTTCACCTACATACAGACACCTCAGAGGAATTCAGGCAACAACCAGATTTCTGTCACAAAATGTATGATCATGATCATCTGCTCTGTAATAAACTGTGTGCTTATACTCCTGCATTAGAAAGGTTTACATGCTGTGCTCATGGGAAGCAGTATCAATTAAACCAGATTTTAGTATTTGATTTGGTTAAGCCAGTATTTCTAATATAGAAGCACTGTTTCAGTACAGCATAGCTGAGAAGAAAAACATCACTGCAGACATTGGCCCAGTGTTTTTGGAATTTTTTTGTCTCTGATGGAGTTAAACAGGATGTATATTAGTGCAAGATATATTCTGTTATCCTCCAGCCTTGTTAATATGGCCCCAAACGATTATTTGCTTCTGGATAAGTTGTGTCCAAACATTTAAAATGCAAATGCACTCTGTATGCTAATTTCAAATTCAGAAATATCATCAAAGTTGGAGTGGAAAAATTTTGTGAACTTTGGATTTTCCTTCTTTTGATCTTCCTCCACTGCCCTAGAGCCATTCATATAATTGTATTTTCTCTTTAATTAGTACCAAACCATTCATGGTATCTTGGATACATCACAAGCAAAACCTAAAGCAAATTTAAACAATAAAGCACAGTGCACTGAAATTGCAAGGGAGGTAACTCACAGCAGATGGGGAGACTATAAACAAATTTCTTAACACTTTTCCAGTTTGCATTCTCAAAAAGTATAATTTTCTTCTGGTAAATATTTATTTTCTTTGAATGGAAAATTATGAATAGAAAGAGATTTTGTTTGTGAGCAATGCAAAGGTAACTCTGAGGGGTGGGAGTAAGCAATAAAAATCACAGAGATGCCAAGTCAAACAGATGTGCCCCTGCTGACAGTAGTTTGGGAAATAATTTTTTTAAAAAGTAATTATACACTCATTACATCAGTGCTGCTTTCCTGTTAAAAGATATATTTCCTGTACACAATTCTTTTCGATTATGAGTGATCTGTTTTCCAGTTAGAAGAAATTATTTATCTTGGCAACAAAGTCTGTCATGCAATTTGTCAAACGATAGTTTGATGCTAGTTGTTAACCACAACATTATGATTTTGACTGTAATTCAAAACTAGAAAATTAAATCTGAAATTCAAGCAAAATCTCTAACTCACCAACCAGAACACACAGATTCTGAGCTACTACAGGCAGTGTTTTGCCCATAGCACCTGCACAGCTGCAAACACATAGCCCTGCCCATGCTACATGTGTGACATGCTTACAGAAATGGCAAATTTAACCTGTATATTTGTGGATTTAGTGCCCCTTAACAAATAATATTCTTTAGTAGGATATTACTGGCACTGATGTCATTACAGCACAATGATGGCATTAATAGATTTACACATAAAAGAACATCATGGTGTCACTGATATATCCATATAGTGAATTTATTCTTCAGGACATCTAGACTTATAACTGAAATTTGGAGAAGTCAGAGCAAATTCAAGACCTGTATTCCTTACAAATAATTTGAAATATTTTCACATAGGTGTTTCAGTTCATGCTGTAATGGAAAGAAACATCTAACTAAAGTGTTTTCATGGGGGATGTAGATATTTCTAATTTGCGAACTCTAATCAGGATAACGGATGAACTCAAGCTTTAGAAGCCACTCTAACATTTCTCTTCATTAGAACATTCCAAACAGACTTTTGACCAAATGTTCTACACCTTATAAAGCCTACTGAGATACAGCCAGTAGCTGTAGCACTGATTCAACTACCTCCAGGTACTGGGGTTCTTTTGTACAGAAAACACAAACTTGTGCTGAATTTTCTCTTTGACTAAACAAACTCCCAAGCCCCAAAACCAATTTTACAGTTCTACTGTACCACGTGGCTAGCTTTCCTCCTGGTTTCTCCTCTGGCCCAGCAAGGGTGGACCCAAAATGAATCTCATCCTTGAATTCAAGACCTCTGTCTCAATGTGCAGTGTGCTGCTGGGATCAAGTGCGATGACTGTTTATCCTCTGTTATTAAGCTGTTGATTAGGCTGTAGGAATTGACAATTGAGAATTGTACATCAGTCACTTCAAATGAGCTAAGCATCACTTGATTAAACAGTAAAGTCTAAACACACTGTGTAGGGAATAGAAAAAAGTGGGTTTCCCTGGTGTCAATTGATTCAATTCAGAGCTTGTGAAATATGCAGTAGTTAGCAGCATGGGCTCTCAGGTACCTTACTTGTCAAAGAGCACTGAAAAGGAAAGACTCTTCTGCTGCTTCAA
>WBNQ01049537.1:0-33639 GCA_013401375.1 Spizella passerina | reverse complement strand
GTAATCGCTGAAATTAATAGCTAAAAAAAAAAAAGAAAAATCTGCTTTGAAGTGATAATGTTGGTTAGTATTTAATCCAGTGGCATTAAAAACCTGGGCTTTTTAGGGAGCAGCAGAGTAAGGCAATGCTTTTACAGCTTTTGTCTCCTGTATCACCAGCTCTTGGGTACAAGACCTCACCAAGCCTCTTATTCCTTCTCTTCAAATTCCCCAAGCAGAAAGAGATCTCCTCACTCCTTTATCCTCTAACTGCTGACCAGATAAAACACAGCAGATGCTGCAATGGTTGTCAGCTCCATGGTGAGCACACTGTTTATTGATTTGTCAGTACACAGGCTGTCACCCACCAGCCATGGGGTCAAACTGATAACCACAGGGCTCTCACTGCTGTTTTTCATCCAGTGATTACACTAATTTGGGACTCTTTTGTGGAACCAGCCAGTGTCAGAGCTCTCAGGAAGAGATGGCTTTTGGGTCTCTTCTCCTGTGTTGGATCTGTCTGAAGTGTGCCCATTGCTAGGAACACTTCTGAGAAGGATGTGACAGATAGACATCAAGATTGCACACTCCTCATTTCAAGGGGGAGCCAAGCTAAAAATCTTGTGATACAGAGAAGTACAGAGGGTAATTTTGTTAAATATCACACAAAGCTAAACTGAAAGCTCTCTGCCTCTCTTTTTCTAATGTGGCACGTCTAACAGATCTTCATGTGTTTCTTGCAGGATCAGATGATGTTGATAATCTGAATGTGATAACCTAGATGGGCACTTGTTGCCAAACCCAAAACAGAGGTTCCCTGAATAAATCACCCTGCAAGTACCCTTCTCTGTCCCTCCACAGAGAGAGCCANGACTTTTGACCAAATGTTCTACACCTTATAAAGCCTACTGAGATACAGCCAGTAGCTGTAGCACTGATTCAACTACCTCCAGGTACTGGGGTTCTTTTGTACAGAAAACACAAACTTGTGCTGAATTTTCTCTTTGACTAAACAAACTCCCAAGCCCCAAAACCAATTTTACAGTTCTACTGTACCACGTGGCTAGCTTTCCTCCTGGTTTCTCTTCTGGCCCAGCAAGGGTGGACCCAAAATGAATCTCATCCTTGAATTCAAGACCTCTGTCTCAATGTGCAGTGTGCTGCTGGGATCAAGTGCGATGACTGTTTATCCTCTGTTATTAAGCTGTTGATTAGGCTGTAGGAATTGACAATTGAGAATTGTACATCAGTCACTTCAAATGAGCTAAGCATCACTTGATTAAACAGTAAAGTCTAAACACACTGTGTAGGGAATAGAAAAAAGTGGGTTTCCCTGGTGTCAATTGATTCAATTCAGAGCTTGTGAAATATGCAGTAGTTAGCAGCATGGGCTCTCAGGTACCTTACTTGTCAAAGAGCACTGAAAAGGAAAGACTCTTCTGCTGCTTCAAAGAGTTTGCTGCACAGAACTGCACGTGATTTCCTACCCAAGAGAAGGCAGGGGGGTGGAAGGAGGAAAGCTGATAGAGATAAGGGTGGCAACAAGATGATGGCATAGTTCAATGGGGTGTGAAGATATAAACACATTTGTTTATATTTCTGTCACTTTGCACAGGTAAAATGACAGAAATGAAGGCTCAGGAGGGCACTGAGTGAAGAAAGGAAAAGCTGAACTGCTGCCAAATCCTTTGGCCTTTGAGAGTGCAATAGATGCTGCTGTAGTGGGTAGAGTAGGAGGGAGGAGGAATGAGAGGCTGTCTTGATGGAGGAAGTTCTGCTGTAAAGATGGAGAGAAAACTGGTGAAAGAAATCCAGGAAATGTAGCTGGAAGGAGGCATATGGAAGAAAAGAAAAATATAAAACATATTATGCTAACAAGGGGGTAGTCCTCAAGAACAGCAAAAGAGAAAGAAAATAGTCACGGGAATACCCTGGCAATATCATGGCTCAATTTTTAAGTCAATGGAGAATCCCCATGTCAAACTGAACAGCAAAATAATGGTCCTTGCTATTCGTTTTTACAGAAGCTGATTGACCATTTGACACTTTCTACCATTCTGCTCTTTTGGCCTGTATTTAACCCATTTATTACCACTTTTGTGTATTATCTATGTATTGTTCCTGTAATTTATTTTCTATCCTGTCTTACTATTTTGATTTCCATAGTTTCAGAATTGAAATGATAACTGCTCAATAGACTCTGTAAATCATGTCGTTCAACCATTTTAAAGTTGGAAAATATTAACACTTGGGTTCTACTGAGAAATTGGTAAATGGCCAGTGCTTTAAGTAATCATGTCCTGGACAGATGCTGAATTCAGAGAATTCAGTGTGAACAATATGCATACAGACACAAAAGAGGATAATTTGAGAATATCTTACAAACATTAATATTTTGGGTATTAGTTCTAAGGTAAGTGCTTTGAAGTGAAAATGTTGGTTAGTATTTAATCCAGTGGCATTAAAAACCTGGGCTTTTTAGGGAGCAGCAGAGTAAGGCAATGCTTTTACAGCTTTTGTCTCCTGTATCACCAGCTCTTGGGTACAAGACCTCACCAAGCCTCTTATTCCTTCTCTTCAAATTCCCCAAGCAGAAAGAGATCTCCTCACTCCTTTATCCTCTAACTGCTGACCAGATAAAACACAGCAGATGCTGCAATGGTTGTCAGCTCCATGGTGAGCACACTGTTTATTGATTTGTCAGTACACAGGCTGTCACCCACCAGTCATGGGGTCAAACTGATAACCACAGGGCTCTCACTGCTGTTTTTCATCCAGTGATTACACTAATTTGGGACTCTTTTGTGGAACCAGCCAGTGTCAGAGCTCTCAGGAAGAGATGGCTTTTGGGTCTCTTCTCCTGTGTTGGATCTGTCTGAAGTGTGCCCATTGCTAGGAACACTTCTGAGAAGGATGTGACAGATAGACATCAAGATTGCACACTCCTCATTTCAAGGGGGAGCCAAGCTAAAAATCTTGTGATACAGAGAAGTACAGAGGGTAATTTTGTTAAATATCACACAAAGCTAAACTGAAAGCTCTCTGCCTCTCTTTTTCTAATGTGGCACGTCTAACAGATCTTCATGTGTTTCTTGCAGGATCAGATGATGTTGATAATCTGAATGTGATAACCTAGATGGGCACTTGTTGCCAAACCCAAAACAGAGGTTCCCTGAATAAATCACCCTGCAAGTACCCTTCTCTGTCCCTCCACAGAGAGAGCCACCTACAAAGACACAGCTAGGAAAAAGGAATTTGATGTACCCTTTTCTTGTATTACTTTTAAGTTTATTATTACTTTAATTTATTAAAAGCCTATTATTTGAATTTTTAGGAACCTGTAAGGCTCTTATCTTGACAACTAGCTGTAGGCAATGTTCCTGGTTCCTCTTGAAGACTATGAGGAGAGATTGCTTCCAGAGATGCTTTTGTCTCTACTACCATCTCCTTGTTCTTCCCATTCCCTCCAGCTCTCCAGTTGAAACCTCCTCTAAGCACCACTTAACACAAAGACATGCAGTCACAGAGACCCCACAGAAATCAGGCAATGTCTGAGAGAAACTCAACCCAGCATAGCTGGGTTGCCAATTCCACTGTGCAAATGGAATGGGGCAGGACAACAGTGACTCTCAATGGGAAATGCTCTTTTTCTACTGGAAGATTTGCAGTTGCTTTGCAGGTTACTTGTCAGGAATTGCATCTACACTTCTCCCAAAGTATGCACAAGTAGGTTGGGAATGCACAGTACCAAAAAGTGCAGGGTTTCCCCAGATAATGCTGAAGTTCTGAGAGGGAGAACAATGCAGGCTGTCAGTGTGCACTTCTGTGCAGCATCATGCTGGCTTGTACAGGTGACTTTGTGTAGAGTATCTCAAGGTGTCCCCAGGATGGAAGTGCTTGGACAACATGTCCACACCCCTGGAGTGCCTTCAAAGCAGAGTCTTGCTTTGATGGAGGGGATGGACAGTTGGCTTTTCACTGTGGTATCTGCTCAGACAAAACCCCTTTGTTCAGGGGAGAGGAGTTATCTATTAGTTAAAGGTTATCAACTCCTGATCCATCACAAAGAAAAACTTCCTCATAATTCCTGGACAGGACATTTTTATGTAAGCCTAAAAATAAACAGTCATTAGTCAATAACCCCATGCCAGGCCCAGATTTTGAAATGTTTTCTAATCCAGAGAGATCACCTTGCTCTATTTTAAGTAAGAAAAAAAATCACAAAGCAACACATTCTTTGAAGGCCTATTCATCTTCATTTATACTATTTCTGTCAAAGGATACCAGACACAGGGAAATGACTTTTTGATCTAAAATGGCAGTTTCTGTCTCCTACAACATACACATGCCAAGTGAGAACATGTTGGTAATGTTGATGTCAGAATAGCATAAAGTAGCTGAGAAAACTGAGGAGACTAATTTCTGTCTTTTATGGGATTCTGTAACCTAATTTGATTAAAATCTTGATAAAATCCCTTTTGCCTTTCCTCTTTTGCACAGAAAGCATATCTGTAAAATAAGCAAATTCACAATCTCTAAGTACAAAAAATGTTGCCAACCAAGGTAATGCTATCATGGAAGTATGATGAAAAGAACCAGACAGTGCCAACATTTAAGGATACTTATTCCCAACCATTCTCCTACAGTGCTGGAGTAGAAGCTGTAAAACTCTCCATGTAACCAATTTCATGGTCCAAGTGGAGCGAAACGCAATGTATATTAAGCATACATTACAAGAGGGGAGAAGGAATGAAATTTGTAATATTTTCAGCTGTAACCTTCTAAAATGGGATGGTCTAAATACAGCCTCTGGGCAAGAGAAATCATTGCATCCACGCTGGCCCTGAAGGAAGCAGTGGGTGGAGGTATAAATGCAAGAGAGTACTCATCCTGCAAGATGCTCTCATTACTTTGCTGGCAAAGAGGGTTCTGAAACTGTTCCCTACCCACCCCAACTTGTGCTACTACAGGCAGGAAAGCTGCCATCAATCAGATGTTGCTGAAGATGGCATGTAACTTATGACCCCTCAGAGTAAAATTTTCCTATGTATTCAAAATATCCAATTACTTTGCTTGAGATTACAAAGATATAAATCAAATATTCATCAAATTTTATACAAAACTTGTATCTTCAGTACTCAAGTACAATAATTTCTTCTTGGTTTCACTTCTGTTTTATGGAGTTCTCTGTGCTGGTTTTGACTGGGATAGTTACACCTGCCTGACCATGAGAAGTGGTGAATGAGTTGTTTTGTTTTGTTTGTGTACATAAGACTTTTGCTTTACTTTGCATTATTAAATGGTCTTTATCTAACCTACAAGTTTTCTCAGCTTTACTCTTCTAATTCTTTCCCCCATCCCACTGAAGGAAAGTGAGGGAGTGGCTGTGTGAGGATCAGTTTATATCTGGCTTAAACCATGACATTCTCTAATTGTTAAAAAAAATACAAACATGCATGTAGTGAAATGTTGCCATTTTAATGTAATTGATAAGGATATGTTTTTTTCCTCAGACAAAAGCTCACTGATCCCCTCTTTATCATAGTAAAAAAAAGCATTAAGACACCATGTTTAACATCAGAAATTCACACCTGAATCACAGAGAGTCACAGTAACCAGGGAAACCAAACAGTGGCATGGACAGGTTTTCATTAAAGCATGGTAGGGAGGAGAATTAATATGATTATTATAGGATACTGTATTTTGAACAATAGCAGTTCATTGCAACTTATTTTGCTTTTGATGGTGAGAAAGAACATTGTGTCTAAGGAGAAGCATTCAAAGGCAAGTATTTTGGTGAGGGCTGTACAGTTTGTAAGTGGATGGGATTTTCTACAGGTGAAAATGCCTTTGTCACAGACCATGATGGATGATGTCCTTGTCTGATGGCATGTGGGGATGATGCTCACAGCAGAGTCCCCTGCTAACAGACACAGGAGCTGGGCTGTGGATTGCCACCATGAGCCATTTTCCTTCCTCTATGTATTTTTCCTTCCTCAGCTGCAACTGAATCATGAGAATATATTTGAGATGTTCTTGGCAGCCTCTTCTACAGCTGGGAATGCAGGGGAGGATGAAGCCCTGCTCTGATAGCACTTCAAGAGCATTGTCCACAGCCAGTGATGCTCTCCTGTGGCAGGCATGCACCCTGGCAACAATATTGGCAGCAACCTGACAACCAGAAAAGCAAGGCTGGCAAAAATAATGCATATTGGCAGCATATTATGTCATCCTTCTCTTGGTGAACAGCGTGCATCCTCCTGCAGTGATCTGCTGATGTTGGGAAGAGGAGACAGACCCCTCCCAGCAGTTTCTGCCTCTCCAAGGGCTGACACAGGTCCACATCCACTCTCCTGCCTCCACAGGCTGCCTACCAACCATTTCACAGTTCCCAGTTGTCAGTGTGTGGAGGGGCCTGACCTGGGCACCGTGGCCCTGTGAGCAGCTGGGGCTCAGCAGCAGCGCTGTGCCACTCCCTGTCGGGCAGGAACCAGAGTTATTTCTGTGTTTCCTGGCAATATGGAGAACTCCAGCAAGGATCACCCTGCTCAGTGGCATTTGTGCTGCCTCACTTCTCCTCTAAGCCTGCTGTCTGTGACTGTGAAAAGCCAGAAGCACTCCTGGCAAGTGACTCATGCTGTACAGCCCAGGCACCCATCCCAGCATGGCAAACTCTCTCCTCGAGGCACAGACCTTCCCTCCCTCCATCACTGATGAGGAAGCCTAGAAAACCAGTTTATACTACATTAACTTTCTGAAAGCAAGGCCTGCTGAGATGCTTTAGGCCTTAGCTTTCTATGGAGCAAAATATCAGCTATTTGATTTGCACTGAAATACACAGTATTTACAGGACTACACAGAGGGCTCCCACAGCCTTTGCACTACACCTGCCCTTTTGGTACATTTACTTGCAGAAAACTGCTTTTTGAGCAAGGCTGGTCAGTTTACTGATCTGAGGAAGCCACCAGACTATAAAACTTTCTAAAGAGTAAAATATATATAATGAAGCCTTTCTGATTTATATTATTCTTTATTAGTTGAGAGAACAGCAGCTTTATGACTACCTGACTGTAATATTTATATCACCTCAGAGGACAGTGGAAGCTAAAATAGATTTTCCCCTACAAACACCTGGACATTTAAGTTTTCAGAATTAAAATTTTCCAAATATGCCAAGTACTTATGCCAACATTAAAATAGAGAAAGAAGTATATGGCAAGGNCATTAAAATAGAGAAAGAGGTATATGAAAGAGGTATTTGAACAGCACATAGGACAAAAGGAACTTAGATGTTTTTATTTTTTATTTGCAACCTTTTTTCAAATGTGGAACTGGAGAAGAATGGCAGAAACGCTTAAAAAGGGAGCCATGAATTATAGGATGTGGTTCTTGAACACTTCCTCATGTAAACTGTCTCCCTGGAGCTCCAGTCCCAGTGGGGGTCTTTAATTGCTATGTGAAAGCAAGTAATTTTAATTGAATATTTTGTGTATTCACTTGCTGTGAGTGTCCATGCAGGTAAAACCACATCACTCAAATATTCACGAGAGGCAAACACTCAGTGCAAGTCAGCCCAAAACAGATTATTTATTTGAAACTATAAAGCCATCAAAAAGAAATTTTCTTTAATGTTTGACTAATTTCTTTAACTGGAGTAAATCAAACCTTACCTCAGGAAGGCAAATCCTTAGTATGCCCTTCCCTATTCAACTGAGTTTTTTGTAAGGATGAGAAACCAATACAAGACCCAAACCTTGAAAAAGTTAGTTTCCAATGCAGAATACATCTAAATTGCTTATTTTTAACTATATGTGTGTTAAAAGCAGTGAAAAGAGGCAAAAAGCATTTTTCTCTCTCATGCAGAAGGATAACAAGGTATTCTTAGTTTGCAATACCCCTTGGAGTAATTTGTAGAGGGGATTAAAGGAAAAAGTCTCTGAAGACAGATTCAGTATTCTCCTAATTTCCAATAATAAAAACCTTGAAAGTTTCCACTTATTTTTACCAAGTTGTTAATTTTTATTTCAAAGTGTCCTAAAAGTAAAGTAACAGCTGCGTAATTTGCCATAGAAAAGTTTTAATCTGAATTAGTTAACTTTTTCCTCTATTTCTCTTGTCTGTCAACTATACCAACAAAAGCCAACAACTTTAGCATCCAACAGAGATGCTGAATCCCTGCAAGCACTTGGGTTACCTTTCTAGCCTTCCATCAGGCCTTGTGATGAAGTGTATTCATCCAGAAACTGATGATTGTGGATTATTCAGCTGAATCCTTTAGACTGGTGCGTCTCTAGGAGAATTTAGTGCATGTATCCATTCACCCAGGCCATACATTAGCCCTCAGCTAATTTTCTGTTCAAGGCCCTCATAAAAAAATTGCAACTCACACTTCTAGATATTTGTATGTGACAAAAAGAAACTCAGTAAGAATCATACCTGTAGTATCCTTATCATGAAGTCCTGGGTCAATGCAATGGCTCATTTTGGCACACAGCTTTTATGATGTCTACACACTGACTTGAGCAAAGTATCAGGAATTTAACTTTGACAGAGAAAAAAACAAATTTTTTTCCAAAATAAAAACTGTATTCAGAATCCACAAGACCATTACAGGAGTTGGAGGATCTGCAGCTCTGCTGTGGGTAGCAATATTTGTCACACTCAGGCAGCAAATGAGCCTTCTGGAAACAAGTGCCCTTCAGTGTCACTCCAATCACCCAGCTAAAGGGAGAGAGCTCTGAAAATTACTGAAAAGGTTAAAAAAACCAGATCTGAAGTATCAACCCTATGTGGTAGCTTGAAATGCGTGTTCATCTGTTTTGTGCTGCCACACAGATAACAAGAGTGCAGATAGGGGTTTCCTGCTCACCATGGAATGCCACAGCCTGGGCATGGAGAGCAGCTCAGACCACAGCCAAGCAGCCAGGAGCCTGCAGACTCAGAATCCACTCCCTACCATAGGGAACCAACGGCACAATCCAATCCAGAGGATTTACTCCCAGATTTCCAGACCTTCAAGTGGTAAATGCAGAATCAGGTTCACTAAACAGGCATCAGAATGATGAATGCTGCTGTTGAGCTTGTGTAGTCAGGCTGAATAGAGCTTAATGCAATGATTACTCTGCTAGAGATTTCAATGACTGCCTTCACAGTCTCCCCATAACATCTGGAATTACACTAGGAAGCATTGAACAAGCTGGAATCACCTGAAAAGGGTCACCAAGGCCTCAAGCAGAAGCAGCCGTAGATTAGTTAGCAGATTTCCTTACCAAACAGGGTCATATAGGAACTTTTATGTGTCACAGGAGCACAGACTGAGGTAAAACCCAAAACCAAAACCACCTGAGATTTCTTTGAGTCAGTATCTACCCTTACAAGTCCTCCTGTCTGGAGAATGAAGAATTTAGTCCAGGTTTTAATCTGGAGGACAACTAGGCTGACAGCTTGAGGAATCAGGAGATATCTGCAAGTGATAGGGTTTTTACTGAAAATGCAAAAGTGTGTCTCTTCTAGTCAAGGCAAAATGCATATTTTCATCCCTTGATTACTTAGAATTGTGAACTTATTCTTTTTTTCTCAAAAACCATTCCATTAACCTGAACAGTGCTATTAATATATCTGCAAGGCTTACTAGTGTGAGTAAAAGTTGCTGGATTAGGCTGTGTGTTTGCAGTGTGAACTTTATTTTAAGTGTGTGGGAGCAGAGTCCTGAGATTGCACAGAAACATGTTGGTGTGAAATGCTGAGGAAAAAACATCTGCTGAGCTCTGTGAAAAACAGATAAAGAAATAAGAGAGAGAGAGAGCAGATGAATGGGCAGAATGATAAAATAGTCTCATAACAAGCCCCAGACATTTGACTATTTATTTTGAATTATTCTAGTTTTGATAGCCCCCAAAGAGCACTTTAAAGTGCTTAATTTGCTTTGCTCCATTGATTTTAATTAATCTTGCCCTAGGCTTTCAAACTTGATGAGCATGGAGAACTTAGGAAAAAAAAGTAGCAGCCTACTTTCTCACTATATAAAACTCCTTAACTGCCTCAAACAATGGGCAACCGCAGTGCAGCCCTGGACATGGGCACTTGTCATGCCCTGGGCACTGCCCTTGTAGGGGTAATACCTACACGGGCTGAACTCAAAGCAGAAGAGAAATATCTATAGGTATTACAGATATCTGCTGAAGCCTGATGGATGCAGCTGATCCAGCTCCTTTCCCTCCAGCCAAGGAGCCTTTGGATACCCCCCTGCAGAAGGAGCAGCTCTTTCCATAGGAACAGCTCCACAGTGGCCCAGTCACACAGACATCACCCCTGTACTGTGAGAGGCTCCTGCCAGCACACAGCAGATGAGCTTTGGCACTCCATAGGGGAGGTGCCTTGGCTTTAGGAGGGAAGGATGATTGACAAACAAAAAATTACAGGAAAAATCCTCTGTTCCTCCTGGAAGCAAGGCAGCTCCTTCAGTGAGACATCTCCTGGGATCTCTGAAAGGGACCAATGGTAACTGATGGCTGCAGCACAGGGAGAGTGGCACTGGCATCAAGTCCAGCTGATGAAGGTGAATTTCACTACTGTCAAGCAGTTGAGCTGTATCTAACCAGGTGTTAAGCACCTGTGTAATTCCAAAATCTTGTTCCAGAGTTACTGAATTTGGGATTTAAGCGATATTTTCTTCCAGCAACTTCCATTAAAGAGTCAGAAATCCCAGAGAGATTGGGACCTTCTGTCTGACAGCACAGCACTACCACCATGCATGGGAGGTGTGCTGGGATCGGAGGCTGAAGGGGAGATGTGCCATTTTCATGCTTTCCCAACCAAGCACAAACACTTCAATCAAGTGACCAATTGCCATCACTTCTGCCAAACTCTAGGTGTGGACTTGTCCTCTCTTTTTGATTCAGCTGAGAGCAGCAGCCTCCACAAAAGCCTCCAGTGCCTCAGCATCTCCCAGTTGAGAAGGGCTGCAGAGCTCTGGGGGAAGTGCAGGACTGTCGCACCATGGGCAGCACCAGGGAGGAAGGGGGTGCCCTGGCAGCACCAGGCTTGGCAGGGGGAAAATAAGGTCAGCCCTCAAGTGGGATTTACACCTTGTCCTCCTAAAGGGCAAAACACTGACCAGCAGGAACTAATCAGTGGTTAAACTGTTACTCAGGAGCTGTAATTTAACATTTGTGACTTCTCTAATTACTTCGGTCTCATTCTGCATCTTGCCTTTGTGGGAAAGGTTATTAGAAGGTCGATTGTTTTAGATAACAATAACTTACATCTCCTGCTTATGAATAAGCAACCTCAGATTTTTTTTTTGTCTGTAATTCTGAGTGTGCCTGTCTGTGTCCTAAAAAAGAGAGAAAATATAATTTGCTTTAGCAAAGGAAGGTATTGATAATGTATATCCACAAGAGACTTACAAAGAAATCCACAAATAAAGTTATTCATTAAGAACATTAATCAGTTTTGGACTATCCCACACTGTAGTAATCAATCATTTTAATTAAAAGAAACCATGCATTCTCTCCCTCTTTTACCTCAGCCCATCTTTGCAACACAGCTCAAAGACATAATCTTTCAAAGATGCTGAGTACAGTTTCTATAATCCTCATAAAGAATTTCACAAAGCAACAATACCCTCTGTATTGAAGTGCCTGCCTTCTTATGGAGGCTTTTGCTTTTGCAAAAAGTGAGAAAGTGATCAGATGATTGTTCAGCAGCTCCAGATTCCTGTGCTCTGTGCAAGCCAGGAGTCCCAGCTACCTTACAAGGAGGGGTAGGGGCTCACCCATGTGTCTCTGGCACAAACCTGGCTTCCCACACATCCAGACTGGCATCACCACTCATCAGCTGTCCCTCCCCCGTGTCCCCAGAGAGCTGGAGCCCACAGAGCTCTCTGTCCTGCCCAGTGCCTTTTCTTCAACAGCTGAGAAGAGCAGACAGCACACAAGGAAAGGAACGACTGCACAGGGGAAGTACAGAGGGATCTTTCCCCACTCTGCAGGGTGTTACAGGTCAGGGGCTTCTGGAGGCAGCATTTAATTGCCAGAATGGATTTTTAATGCAAGGCATTTTTCCAGTGCTTTTAGAATCTTGTAAAAAGCTGAGATAATTTCTTTCTTTTTTTAATATCAGCTGCTTTGTTCTGCAATTTTCAGAGCAATCTAACACTAAAAATTATGGGAAAGAATGAAATCTTTTTTCTCATAACAGGCAAGAAAGAGGTTTTGTTCCACTCATCAATGTGTTGCAGTCTTCTAAGATCAAAGAGCACTGCTAGTTTCCTTTTAGGAGCACAAGGAAGAATGAAGGGAGAAAAAGAAACTGCATTTATAAAGTAGCTGTATCTTCCTTAAGTTGATTCTGCTGCTTAGCCATATCTGCCTCTGCAGATCAGCATGAAGTTTCAAAGAATGTCTGGCTTCAATGATATCTAATGTTGATTTAATTTAAGATAGAGAGAGAGGCAAGGGTATAATAGGGAGAATCAGTCAATAAGAAAGGCATAAGTCAAATGTTGTAGCAGGGAAGATTTTTCAGCTGTCCTTTTCTAGAATAAGAGAAACAAAAGCCAAATGGATTGGTCACAGCTATGATTTGTACACTGCTCAAACTTCTGCTCAGAGAAAGGGACTCAGAGATAGTTTCATTTTTCACCACCCTACGAGATGGCAAATGGAAACAGAAGCAGCTGACATAGTTCAGCAGCAGGTTCAAAAAGCCACTGTCAGAGTTCTAGTTGAGAAGATAAGTAAATCATGGCATGAAAGATAAGCAGTGATGTGGCCTGTAAACACTGTAGGAACAGATGATCAATAAAGGGTCACTTGTCTCTAGACAGAAAGTTACACTTGAGCAGGAAGTTCCTGATTGAAACTGGAGTGTTAATTAATATGTTTATATATGACCTGAGAAAAACAGAGTATAAAAAAATAGAAAAAAAATTACTTACATGAATCAAAACTAGGAAAAAACCAGGAGGATTTCCTCAAGAGAGAGGAGATCCTCCTGTTACCTGAAACATTGTGACAGCTGTCAAACAGACTAATGTGAGGGAAGTGGTCTGAATGACTCTTCTGCATTACTGGTATGGAAATGCAATGCAGCCACAAAGGCCCTGAGTCCATGCTGTAGAAGCATGAACTGCCTGCAGAAACAGGCAAAACACTGGGATGCCAAAGGAACAGGACAGAAAATTCTTAACTCATAAAGTCCCAAAGTAAACAAAATGCTCACCCTTGCTTTCAGCAGCATGACTGTTCACAGCTTCATATCTCAAGAAAATAGAGTTTAACTAGAAAGAAAGGCATAGTGCAAATACTAATGGATATAGCACAATAAAGGCAGAAAATAAGTTTTGCTTTAGAGACAAGGTGAAAAGACTGTGACTCTTTAGAAAACAAGTGAACAAAAGTAGATATACTGGAGAAAATTGTTTTTTACCCTGCTGTAAATCAAAAGGAAAGTAACATTTGAAGAATTTAGAAGGCAGCACTTATCTACATCTGAGGAAATGCCATCTTTTAAATTACAAAACAGAAAGGTTAATAGCCCATGGATATCCTGATTTCAAGGTATCAAGTAACAAAGAGCCTTACAGAGTAAACAAGAGGATCAAACACCTGTAGCGCTAGCAACACACACTGACATTAGAGACAATTAAATAGAAAAACAAACTTCTATCTGGTTTTTAAGTTACCCATTAACTTGACCACTGTAAGATTTTTAGTTTTTGTGGCTTCTTGGAATGTACACCACAAAGTGGAGCATGCTGTAAAGCACCACTGGAAAGCTGAGCCAGCAGAGAGCCGTGCTCCGGCTGCCAGTGCAGCACTCCCTGCAGCTCCCTGGCCTTGGTGTGGGTGCTGTGCCACAGCAGGGCTGTGCTGTGCCAGAGGGAAGGAGTGCAGATGTGGCTCCATGCAGCCCCGCTGGATGTGGCTGCAGCACTGCTGGCCACCAAGCCCTGCCCGGCCACAGCTGCACACTGACCCTGCATGGACACAGGCTCAGGGGCACCTGCCAGGCTGGGCCAGGAGGAAATAAGGACCAGCCTTATTTCATATGGTGCTTCCTTATATTATAGGGAAATATATTCCTTATATTTCTTCCAAATAGAAATCAGCACTGTGTTGATAGTAATCCTACCTCTGGACATGGACAGCAGTCACTCTGTTGAGGCCACAACCAGTACCAGTCCACCTCCTTCACTCTGCTCTACTATTTTATCCCTTTACAGCTTATTTTTTCTAATAAAAAGCACTTCTCACTACTGTAATCCTCACTGTAACACAGCCAAAACATTTTACATTCAATTCTCTGTTCTTAAAATACGCTAACTTCAAATGATCACATTCATTGGGGCTTCCTCTAAATGAACAACACATCAGCATTTGCAGACTTCAGAAACCAGCTCGTTTCTGAACAAGAGAAAGACTTGTTAAATGGGAATTCAAGTAGAAAGAAGAATTACTGTAAGAAAAGAGATGGTGAAGATTGACAGCTGTTTTGTTGTTTTGATGGAAATACCTTGTGGATGACCTGAAAATTTGGACCACAGTGTTGGCCTGAGAATGGGTGAGTTGTATTGGGAGCAAGCTCTTACAGAAACTTTTAGTGCATTATTTATTTTAAAAGAAACATGATCACTGATTTTTATTCATATAGGCTTGAGACACCATTGCCTTGTGAAAATAGGCAGGCTTGCTTAAAGGGACTTTGCACAAAATGTACCCCTCTTTAATATTTATGAGACTTTTCCCAGGTTTGCTAAAGTTCAAGTGCACAGCTCTTTTTATTGCACAAGTCAAAATATTTAGAGTTAGTTTGAAATAATTGATTCCCACTAATTCTAATGCGAGCAAATAATTCTAAAACCATACAGGAAAATCTCAGTGCAAAATATCCAGATTTTCCCATTCAGATATCTGGTTCATTGATACTCCTGGCACTGCAGCACACACAGGTGAAAACCTCCTCAGTGCATTAAAACCATTTACTGAGGGTAACTCTCCTTGAATGTTTGAACCCAGGAAATCTCTGACAGTCCTGCTTTTCAGCTTTCACTTCTGCTGCTTCTTTGCTTGCAAATGCAATAATTACTAGAACTGGTAACAGAAAAGTAGTTGGCAGACATTAAAAATAATGTATTTTATGGGTCAAGCCTTCCCAGTGACAATTTATGGCCAGAGTGTAACTGGAACTCTGCAACAAAAATAATAGCACAGGTACAGTTCCTACCATAAAATCACCCTTTTCCCAGTACAACTTCTTCTATAACAACTTCTCTCTTTCTCCCTGTCCCCACACACCATTTTAAAATGCCACACCATTTTTGTGATGGCAGTTAGCCAAAGGCATGCAAGAATGAATTGCACTGTTGTGGCATTTAAATGATATCAATACTGAAATGCAGAATAGAGTCCTTTTCTATTTTATCTCTAAATTGAATGCTTTCACAGAGAGGCACTGTTATCTGCATTACAATTTGAGAGCTACATTAGTAAATCTTGAATGCTCTGAATTAGCGTATTCAACTTTTGAGATGGATGGTTGAGCTCAACACAAAAAATGTATTAAGCTGAAGATATGGCTTCATTTGGAGTGAACGTGTATTTTGAAGAATATATGGGATTCAGAAACCAAGCCTAAATTTCTAGGCAGCCTGCATCCAGATGAATGTTACCCCCTTTTTAAGGTAAATATTTTTAGATTTTCCTTTAAAAAACTATGGCTTCAAAATTATTCTCCAGGTACCATTTCCCTGTCAGATGGGGAAATTATGCAGATTCTCACTTTCACACAATCATTGGAGCAGCCTGGAAATGCTGCCTGTGAGTGCAGAGGGTTCCCATCCCTTTTATGGCACATTGCAAGCACACTAGTAAGGCTGCAAGGATATTGATGGGTCCTGCAGCTGCTGAACAGTTGTAAGGGTCTGAAGAAATGAATTCAATATCTGAGTGTATTTCAGAGGTTTTATCCTTAGGACTTCAGTGACAGGAACCTCTCAGTGCCCCACAGTCACCTGAAGATTTTTTTAGTCTTTAACCAATCTGCAAGCTTTCAGGTTTCTGAGATGCCACAGCTGCCAGGTGCATTTCTGGGATATGCCTGGAGGAGCTGTGCTTGCCACTCTCCAGGGTGGGTGCAGAAAGGAAAAAAATTCTTCCTTTTCACAAAAAAACCACACAGAGCAAACAAGTGCATTTAAAAGCTATGTTTGTGGAAAATTGACAAATAACATGATGATCAAATTGGTGTGCTTATCCTATGATAAGTGAAATGCATTCTGAAGCATAGTCTGTGTTGTTTTTGTTCATGCATAGGTGAAATTTGCTGACAGATACCCAAAGTGCAGCTGCTTCTGATAAAAAAAAAGCATAGAAAGTCTATTCACTTCACTTGAGCTCAAATGATTATTGCTATGAACCAAGTAGTAGTGCAAAAGAAAACTATTCTTACAACTGAAAAATTCAGGTCAGAAATAGTTTTACAAGAAAAAGTTCTTTGCCACTAAAGATTGTTTCATTTGTGAAACTGATATACGTTATCTTACTGGAATAAAATGTACCCTCAGCACCAGTATTATTTGATTATGCTGACCCAGAAACCCATCTGTGAAAAGCAAAGTCCTTTGGTCAAAGAAGCTTGAAAAAGACGGAAGGACTTTGGGGAGAAAAGGGCTTTGCTTGCAACCTCGTAGCAAGGCAGATTTGAGAAGAGCCCCAGAGATCTCTGGCCATGGCTGGAGACTGATCAAAGGCACCTGCAGCACAAGGAGAGTGCTTTATGCAGGTGAAGGAAGGTCAGGGCTGAGGCTGGAGTCCCACCTGTCCCAGGGAAAGGAGTGACCTGGTACCCAGCTGGAGCCACAGCTCTGCCACCAGAACCCAGAGAGAAACTGCAAGGAATCTTGTCAGTATTTTTATCCCTTTTCCTCAGATATCATGTGCCAGCAGCTGATTTTCCTCCCTTGGTAGCTCATTGCACAGGAGGAGCCATGCTGGCCTTGGTGACATGGATATGCTCCAATACTGTGCCTGGGAAAGGAAAAGCCTCCAGCCCACAGCTCAAAACCAGCCTGCAGCTCACCCTGGCCTCACCCCAAGAAATTAGATTATTTTTGTCAGTGCATGAAATAATGTTATATGTTGAAGTGCAAAACATCTCTTTTCTCTCCCCTTTGACTTAAAAAATCCTAGTAGGGTTCACTTTTCAGTTTAATGAAGAACAATTTTCTGTTAAATTCTGTCTGCTGGGGATGCCCATTAGGGAACCTGTTAGAGGTTTCAGGCGAAGTCTTGATCCATTTGATCTTGAGTCCATGGGGATGAGGAGCAGGTCACATTACTTTGATCTGAAGGAGACTATAGGGATCACATTCATGTGCTCCTTGATCTTCCTGTAACCAGAAACCTTGCTTGCAATTTTTGTGCGACACCAGATATGGATTTGTTTCCCCAAACAAATCTATGGAGCCATCTCCTAGGAGAAGGGAATGGCACCTGCCAGGGCAGGGGTTGCAAGTTGTTCAGTTTCTCAAAGACCTCTGGCCTCACCTCTCCTCCCCCTGTTACAGACAGCAGTTAAAAAGCAGGAATTTCAGATGCTCACACCAGAGTCACACAGGAGCCAGAAGGAGAGTGCTTTTCTGATAGGTTTGCACACTCATTTTCTGTAAGTTTGCTGTATACAAAAAGAACAGTTTTAATGCATCACGAGTACAAGTGAGCATGTGATACCACCCCTGGAGGATCTGCCAGAAACTCTTGTGTTTCTCTCTTTCTTCCTGACAGATGCCTCTCAGCTGTGCCATTTCTAGTCCAAGGTGTACCTGATAGTGTTTGTGAAAGCATATGGAAGATGTGAGGTATCATTATTTATTTATTTACTATTTATTATTTAGTTGCTATTTATTTATTTATTATTCAAGATTTATTAGAAAGTAGTTCCTCACTAGGAGAGCGATGCTACACTAGAACAGACTGCACAGAGAAATTGTGGGTGCCCCATCCCTGGAAGTGTTCAAGGCCACATTGGATGGGACATGAGTGATATGGTCTAGTGGAAGGTGTCCCTGCCCACAGCAGGGAGTAGGAACTGGATGATCTTTAAGATTCCTTCCAAACCATTCTTAGATGCTCTTTGACTTAATTAATTGCCATTATGTGGCTGATGATGTCTGAGCCCATCCCTGCAGAAATGGACTGTTGAAGTGATTGAAAGTTGCAGTGATGTTTACCTACTTTGCAGCAGATAGATTTTATCCAGGGTAAAGCCATGACCCCCTCAGCCCCTGGATGCCCTCCTGCAGGAGTCTGCTCTTGCACAGCTTTATGGCTGGTGGGATAACCTTTACCTGCCTACTAAAGGCTGCAGGCAGGCACTAAGCCTGGCCAGACCTCAGCTGGTCTGTTACCCTCAGAGTCCCTGGAGAGAGAGCAAGGCAGGCGCCTGGGGGAATTGCTCTGAAACCCTCTGATTGCAAAGAATGAGGCCAGGGACTTCTAGGGCAGCTGCAGGTCTTTAAGGAATAATTCCACAGCACTTCATGCTGTACCTTAAAGGACATATTTTATTATTTGATCCTTATACATAGGGACATCCCCCTGTTTATTCTGAGCACATGGTGTTGAAGGGCCCACTGAGGGCTTTGGTCCTCACTGCATTGCCCTGTTCTGGTTCCCTGTGTGTGGGGGGATCATTCCCCACATGTTGTGGAGCTCAGCTGGAATTCAGCTCTGATTTTATCAATTAATTTTGCCTCTTCCTTGTGTTCCAGTTTTCAAAGTATTTGCAATTTAAGTAACTACCATCTCTCAGGCTTCAAAGCAGCTTTGTCTCCCCTCCCTTACATTAGCTATGCCTGAAAAGCTCAAGGAAGTGTTTCAAGTGTGTTGTCCCCCAGTGGATCCCACCAGTCAGCTGGATTTGTATCTCTGCTCACTAAAGGTGCCATGGTGTGAAGTACAGGTGGCCTGGAGGTCTCTGGCCACTCTCTGTGATGCTTCTAGATGGAGCAGGGNAGTGTTTCAAGTGTGTTGTCCCCCAGTGGATCCCACCAGTCAGCTGGATTTGTATCTCTGCTCACTAAAGGTGCCATGGTGTGAAGTACAGGTGGCCTGGAGGTCTCTGTGGTGGTGGTGGTGATGCTTCTAGATGGAGCAGGTGACAGAATCACCATTTCCCATGCACAGATCCAGGGCATGGCTGCACTTGTTGTGCTGTGGACTCAGGACCTCTCCTGAGCACTTTCCAGGAAGGATGGGCTGAGTAAAGGGGAGCCACACAATTCTCAAGAAAGACACATCATATGGGGGTGAAGAGAGAACCTTCCTTCTAGCTTTGCCTGGTTCCTTGAGTTGCATGCACAAATGATGGGAAATGTCCCCCTACAGAAAGCACATCACTTGGATACAGGCAGGCCAAGGCTGAAGCAGTTGTGTTGGTGCTTGGAGTGATTCACTTCCACTTGGTACAACAGCACAGGTAGGCATGAGATTTGGGCTAAAAGTAGGTTATGAACCTCTAACTGAAATTTCCAGAATACCAGTATCTTTTAGGGGTTCCAGCAGCCAGACTGCCATAACAGACACCTGAAAGTGTATTAAAAAGCTTGAAAACAGACAGATACAACAGAGCAGAGCAATGTAGCAATGTGAATAAGTGAACATTAAGTGTGACTAGTAAGGAAGTACCATGGTCCAGAGAGATAACAGCCGGCTGCATGTAAGGAGAAGTCTAAAAACAAAAGTGATGACATCATATGTAATGAAAGCCAATCAAGCTCCAGGAACATTTTTTATATTTCTTGTGATCCATATCACCAAAAAAACATATTTATTGTAACAATTGGTTTACCCAAAACCTGCTTCCTTCCTCCTCTTAACAGCCCCCTTTTGAAGCCAACAAATTTTCTTGGATCTCTGTGGAGAGCTCAACTTCCTTTTAAATTGATAAATTACAGAGCATTGTATCCTGCTTTTTAAACAGTACTGATGAAATGCTTTCAACTCCACAAAATACATATCCTCCTTTAGAATGGATTCTGTCAAATGTGAATCTGTTTTAATTGGTTATTGCTAAAGGAAGTGATGTATATAAAATTAAGAAGCTAGTCTCTACCTCAGGCATTACTCTGCCATAGTTATTATAAAAATCCCCAAGCCTGCACCAGGCTTTGTGCTCTGGCAGCTTCCCTGTCCTAGATCTCCCTGCTCCATTGGCTCAAGATCAGGTGTGTCCCAATGGGCCCCATCTGCAGCTGGGACAAGGGCAGCAATGCACCTGAAAAACCCAGAGCATTCCAGAAGAACTTATCTAATTTATTTAATTTTGTCTCTTCTGAAAATAGAAATGTACCACTTTGTTTAGGAGCTTGATGAAAACACAAATGCATATTCACATATCCTACACAAACATTTTGTTACAAATGACTGTTTTCTTCATGCATTACTTTGACTTCATAGTAATCTTTGAAACCTCTTTTTATTTTTGTGTAGGAAATTAGAAAGAACTTTTTTTTTTCCAGTGCAGCTGACTTTTTACAATTCAGGACTGAGAAAACAAGAAGAGAGAAAAATACATTCATATTTAAGTACCAGAAGGTATCCCTCTTTGATCTTATTTTGGCTAGGTACAGGAACACCCAACAGGCTAATGACACCAGTGGCATTTATAAAGCTGGAGACTTGTTCCTTCAGCACTTCTCCCTGCTGCTATAAAATTTATGAGCATTATATGCTACCTGGACCAGAAGGTCTCTGCTCTTTTAGCATTTATGAGCTTTACAGGACAGCCAGGGAGTGAGGAACTCTGAGATCTTACAGAAACTATTAAAATTCCAGAGACATAGACTGAGAAATTTGCAATTCTTATAACCTTTTTTGCATAGGAAATAGATTTCCATCAATCAGGAGGTATAGGGGCATTCCTATGGGAGTACCTAACTGAAATTAGCCCAACAGTCTCACTCTAAAATAGAAAAAGGCTCCAGTCTGAGCTAACATAACAAACCCTAGTTATTAGGTGTAGCTAGCTTTGAGACAAGATTTCTGTTGCCTTTCCTCCAGCTATTAATAGCAACATAGAAAGATGAAGGTTTATGTTGTTTTTTCCCAAAGGTTGAAAACTCTGGTATGTGCTAGGGATTGCAAATGTTCAAAACTGCTGTAGAGTAGCCCTGAGGTTCCTCCACAGCTTCTGTGACTCTGAGAAAAAATTGCAATGAATTAATTTAATTTTCATATGTGTTTAGATGGATTTGTCATGATAATAATAATAATTTTAAAAATCCCTATAATCTTAACTGGGAAAGATTTTTGCCCTTTTGCAGCAAGTCTGGTGAAGCATCCATAAGGAGAACCTCAAAAAGCAGCACATGGTTCAGTTTAACCCTGCATATGCCACATGCTTTGGTTTCCCAGACAGCACTAAAGTAATGCAGACATAATCCTGAACCCACTATGACTGTGAAACCTTTGAAGTGACTGAAATAAGTTAAAATCTAAACTGCTTCTTGGTTTACTGCAAGCAGAGTCTTGAAGAAAACACAAAGCTTAGCTTGAGTACGCTCTTAAGTAATTTTTTAATATATCTAAACTAATTTTGTAAATTGAATTGAATATTACATTGGGCCTCCCATGTGATCCAGGGGAAGAAAGATTTTGACTGCCTTAGGGAGGAGAAACCTCCAGATGAATAAAGTTGTTCCTCCTCAATTAGGAGCTGTGGGACTGCTGGGGCAGTCAGGCCCAGACTAAGAACATAAACCCCACATGCAGCAAGGAGAGCCAGCCTTAAAGCAAAGGTTGTGAGCTGCAACCTCACCTTCCCTGACATGAGGAATAAAGGTATCACTGAGACACGTCTAGCAGGTGAACTAAGTGCTAATTGTACAAGAAAGCAGCAGATTCACAGGAGGGAGAAGCAGCTTCAAAGTCCTCAGTCTGGAAAAGAGTGATGGGAGTAGAAAACATTTAGAGACATGAAGGAAAGGAAAGCTTGAGTGAAGTACTGTCTCTCGTAACTCATCTATGTGATAAAAGTGTTTCTAGAGGTACATCCTCCAAAGGGTCAAACTTCAAATCTCTTAGGAAAACTGGATGGGTCCCCACCAGCCCCAGCAGCAGCCTCTGGAGGAGGAAGCACAGTTTGGCTCAGCCAGAGCTACACAGCTCTGCCCTGGGAGCCCTGGTAAAATGTGCCATACTTCTCTACATCTTAAGTGATCTTGACTAGCTTATCTATACACTTCCAGCAGACCTGGAAAATACTCGCTCTGGAGACCAGCTCCTGGTTATTCTCATATCACTCTGGAAAGCACATTTTCATGGATGCTCAGCTTTCCAATCTATTGTCCAGTTTCAGTCACAATGGACAATAGAGCAAAAGACTCCAGGAAAATCAGGATCCTACAGTCTGCACAGAGAAGACACAGTGGTTCAAATACCCACAGGCTTACTTCAGCCACTTGTGAATCTTGAAAGAGATGTGCAGTCAATTTGTCAGACTACTCTGCAGGAAGAGATTGTACATACACACTATGGACAGCAGAAAATCTTACTATAATTCAGTCTTAAAGCCAATCAAGCAAGAGACACAAACCTGTAGACAGCTAGGTTTTGAAAGAACAGGTTCTTGCAGAATTGTTTGTTATCTAATTAAATTTTCTATCCATTCTCTACATGTTGTTAATAATATCCATATCAATGTTTATGATCTGCCTGAATCTACTGACCAAAACCAGTAACTCAAAACACAGAGGAAAAGGTGATTATGTCAGTACTGCCAGTTCCTCCTGATGGTGTACTGGAGACTAAACTCTTTAGTCAGGGTAACCCAGCTGGCTTTTCTTCCGGTACTGGCTTAAACAGGACTCTCATCTATGAAGTGTTATAATGAAAACATTAATAGTAGCTCAGCAGGGCCTGGAACTGAAGCTATGAAACCAATGAGCACATTCTTAAACATGTGCTTAGGAGTTTGGCTAAACTAGGTAATGGTCTTGATTATAACCTAAAAAAGTTATGACTCAGTTAAAAAAAAAATCAGATTTATTCAGGTTACAGGTAGTTTGGGCTGGATTAACGATTAAGGTTAGTTTAAAAATACACAACATGCATTGCTTGTTCTTGGACTTGGACTTATCTGAAAGAACTCATTAATGTGAAAGCATATCTCTTATTTAGGGAAAAAACCCAAAATAATAATGAAGGCAAAATTACTACTTGTTGCAGCATATGTCACAGTTGGGATGGCTGTGATACACAGAGTATCACCATGCAATTTCAGAAGGGTTCAACCCATACAGAGTAACACCTCACCACTTCAGAAGGCTGCAAGCATTTGTCCTTCTGGTTCTTTAGCCCAACCTTTTATACCTCCCATGTTGATGCACTGCCCCTGTGTGCCCTCTGTTCCCTTGGGTGGTTGCTCAGTGCCCCTGGGCACTCCCTGGCTCATTGCTGTCAGTGCTGCTCACCTGCTGCTCACAGCTGTGCCCACTGGGGATGGGGCTCAGCCACAGCCCCGTCCCAATCACCACAAACTGTGCCTACAACTCCTGACTTCAGAAAGTCAACATTTTTAATGCCAATATTCATGCCAATATTCAATTCTTCATACCGATATTCAATGATTTTGCTGGCTGACTTCTGATGCCTTCTAAAAAGGGAGAAATTAAAGGTTTCATGTTCACAAGTAAACATGTGGAGAGAAAGGAAGAATTTCAGGGAATTTAGGAATGGTTAATTGCAAAGTTAGAAGGAAAACTGTGAAGGTATGATTTTGAAGGCTGAATGAAAGTTGAAAAGCTAAAATGTCAGATGACTCCTTTTCCAGACTGGGGAGATGAATTCCTTGTATAGGTTCATTGGGAGTAATTGTGGTGTTTGTGATGTGGTAGCATCTCCCCCAGTTATGAGTACCATAATCAAAACTGTTACTCATAGTTGAATATATGTAAAAAGAATGGGTATTTTCCCTTCTCCATGAATTTTGAAAAGCTGTCAAAAGGTATTTTATCTGTCCATTAGCTCTCATCAGAGCCCAATTACATCAAATTACAGATAGAGAGTTTTTCATGACTGCATTGAAACAGAAGTCCAATATTGAAAACAAACTGAGAAAATGTAGGATGAGTACATAATGTACTGTTTCACATACAAAGTAAAAGCTCTATTATGTATAAGCACTTTAATGTTTCTTAGGATATAACTTGGGATCTTGCTAGCTCCTATTTTCTTCCTAAGTCAAAGAATTTTAAATCCTTATATTCTCTGTCATTTAAATGGGAATTTTAAACAGCCTGAAACCAAAATATTTAATCATTAAACTACTGCTTGCACACAGTAGAATGAAAGGATTTGCTTCTGCATCATAAGACTTGCTGAGGGTTCTGGTGCAAAGCTTTATGTTTTGGATAACTTTGTCTCTCAAGATCTGAAGGTCAGATCTTGTGCAATATTTCTCTGTATTTCAGAGAACTATGCATTGCCCTCTTGGAAGTATGAGAAAGCAGAATTGCCATCAACTAGTAGCCAAAATATCTATGATTCTATAAGAACAAAAAAATATAAAATTCATTAGTAGATGTTCTACAATTATCCATTATGCAGCTAGCTTAATTTGAACGAAAGCCACAAATAATTTTAAAAATAGAAATGCAAGATATCATTAGACATTCTTAATTATACAAGTATACAAATACCCTAACATGAGCCTTTGCTGTTTTCTTAACCAAAATAAAGCTTTACATGGAAAAAAATTCATAAGCAAGGTGAATAATTTTTCACTGAATTTCCATACCTTCTGAAAATGCCCTGAACCAAACGTTAACTTTTTTCTAAGATAACTGCTTGCCATATATTATGTGTTAGATGTGCAAAGGAACACCATAGCTAAAAAGAATGCAACTGTAGAAAAGAATTTGTCCTATTCCTCTGCCCGAGATTCCAAATGTGCCTTTTGCCAATAAAGGACCTGAAAGTTGACAGAACAGCGTTAGACACAACAGAAATCCATCACTACGGAAAAGCCTGGGAAAAAGAGATATGACAAATTGCATGGTCTAAATCTGAGCAGCCTGGAGTTCCCACAGATCCTTTGACAAATGAGGCGTATGGCTTGACAATACAGGCAGCCGAATGTCTCTCTCCTGAAATGTAGACTTGATCCAGCTCTCAACCCCACTTTTGTGCAACAGACAGGTGAGGCCAACAGTTGTGTAAAATCTAGCATGAAGGAGCAATGAATAAAGGGGAACGTGTCCTTTGCTTAATGACATTGCAGGATGCGCAAACACCCAGGTTAATGTGGCTGCTCCAGTACAACAATGCTGCGGTGAGATCAGATCTGGGGCCTCAGCAAAAATGGGCAAAGTGGGCACCTGCCACTGAGAGGAGCAGGGACCCCAACGCACTGCCCACAGAGGGAGGGATGAACATAAGTAAATAAAGGTAGTATAGAAAATAATCTTACCACCTAAAGAGTTGCAGCTGAGCCAATCATTAAGGATAACAAGCAGGTCTGATTTTAACAGGCCACACCTGTAGCCAGTAAGAAGAGTGTTATAAAAGAGTGGATTAGTTGGCTGAGGGAAGAACTGGAGTTGGCTGCTGTGAGGATAAGGAAGAGTCAGTACTAGAGGAGATGCCTACAAGAAACATCAAGGAGGTACAAAACTCTAGCAATATGGAACCCATGCAATGTAATAGAACTTTTGCAATATGTTGACAACAGGATGATGCCCTTACCTTGCCAGGAGAAGTTCTGCAATCACAAAAATGAAGGAGAGAAACTCGTATTTTATCTGGTACAGCAAAAAACCAGGCAAGGGAGGGTGGAACAGCTCACTCAGGATGATACAGAAAGCTTATGGCAGCAGCAGGTTTTTGGGGGAGGGTGCTTTTCCCTTTAACCCCTCATTTTATTGCCTTTCTTTGGCATAAGGCAGCACAAGTTTATTCCCTGGGAGTTTAGGCTGCAAGGTCTCTTGTGCTGAAAAGGAGCTGGAGGAAGGAGCAAATAGAAAGACACAATAGTACCCCAGAGCAGCTCAGGCAGAAATGCAAACTAATAAAAATGATGATGATGTTAATAATAATATGATATGTGAAATAACTACAGCTGACATATGATCTATTGATTAAAGTCTTTCTTATGACAGGATGTCAGCCAGCAGAAATAGGAAATCAATACCTCATTTAACAGCAAAGAACCACTCAGCCTCCTCCAGGCCAAAGAGAGACAGGGCTGCTTGAGCAGACAGTATGAATTCATTTGATCTAATTTTGTGGAAAAAGAAAGGTTTAATTATACTAAAGAATGTGTTTCCTTGAATCCAGCAGGGAAGGGGTTTTTTTTTAGGTAGCTTATGAACAATTAGTCAATCTAACCAAACAGCAGCATCCATGCATTTCACTGCATGTTTCTGGGATGTCAGGGTTTTTGGATAAACCAATGACTGCAGATTCCAGTAAACATGAATTTAAGTACATATAACAAAGGCAGGAAACACAATGTTCTCAGGAACTTGCATGTTATTTATATATTTGCTGCAAAATGCAGATTCTGCCCCAAAAATTGGTTGTCTGCCCTGGAAGTTGACAAGCCACAAAAAACACGTCCACGAGGAGGCCTTGATGGAGGAATGTTCACACTGGATATAAGAACATTTCTCCAGGGAGGAGCACATGGGTGTTTCTATTGTTCCTGTTGGTCTCCTGGGCCACAGGAGTTTTCTAATCCATGCTTCCAGACATGCACATAATTGGGAGATTTTTGTCCCAGCTATTTTTAATTTTTTTTTATTTTCCTTTTTTTTTCTTTTTTTTCATTTTTTGAGGCAAGTATTGTAGTTCTAAGCGTTGTAGTCTTAATTCCTGTAAATGATTATCTGGCAAAAACAGAAGTAGAAATAACTCATGCATTTTTAATGGGGAAAGCAGGATATCCCAGGAACACAGGATCCATGGATGGAGTAGGCATCACATGACATTTTTGTAACTGGGTTGTGTGCAAAAGATCTGCTGCTTCATGAGCCTGGAGTTACTGAGATTCATGAAGGACTCAAAAGGAGATAATTCTATGGCTTGCAGGTTGTGATTTGTGGGCATCTTATGAGGAGTCATACTTGCCTTATTTCTCTTCCCAAGAAGAGAATAAAGCAATAAAAAAAGACATGAATACAACAAAGCAATTTGTAAAACTACACAGGAAAGCACTCCACTGCACCAGAAATATTGCATTTTCATGCATACAAACTACAAGTGATCTGCAGAGAAAACCGATTCTCTACAGTTTCACAGAAAAAAAGGTGTTATACGTGTAGTTTCACAAGAAAAGGTTTACCACAAGCACACTTGTACCTCCAGTATCTCCCCTGCCATTTTTTCTTCTACTCCACAGCTTATTTTTGCAATCCTGAAGGAAGAATCCCTCACATGCATGTTTGTACCCAGGGCACACGTGTGAAAATGTAACAGTGAGGGATGTGAAAAATGACAATACTGGGTGCTCATCCCACCCAGGATGGGGTGGGAGGGGAAAAGTGACAACTTTGGTTAAATTCCTTATTCTATCTTTGCCCACACCACTTAACCTCACCACAGTGAGGTTAAACTAAACACCTACTGCTATTTAAGCTGCCAGGATGGTGGCACTTGGGCTCCCAGTCAGTAAGAAGGGGTTAAGGGAGGAACTGAAGAATTTTCCACCACATTCCTTTTTTTCTGTGTGCATCTCCCCTGAACACAGAGATCCTCTCCTGGACAAAGCCAGATTCCAGTTGTTTCTTTTCAGGAACTGGAATGGATGCTTTTTGTTTATTCTGATAAATAGTCTCTTTCTTGTTTCAGCCATTGTATCAGATGGGTTTTATTTAGTATATTATTTACTACCAATACAATGGTCCCCTGATAACATGGCTGTAAGTGATCTTTTCTTGCAGCCTTGTTGACAATGTCAGTGAAGAGCCAAAGATCAAAAGAGCAGGAATGCTAAATAACCTGTTAATCAAAAATGTTGCAGCTAAAATTGACTGGCAATTTATTCTGGGGAAATCCACAGAGTCATTGGTAATCCTTGTCAGTTCTCTGCTTTAAAACAGGCATTTGTTTCCAGAGCAATAAATGGTTCACAAAAATAAATTAAAACCTGGCTATGGAGAATTAATGAATCCATAATTTCAATATGCAGAGATAAGGATGAAAGCTTAGTGTTAGGCAAGCATGCATTTTTATTCTGCTTATTTTTGTAGCATGCCCAACAGACAGTTAATTTATTCATAGTTTAAGAAAAAAAGTATAAGCACACACTCTTGACTTGATTTTGAAGTTTTCCTACTGATATAACTGTTTTCTATAACTACCAGTACCAAGCACCACCAGTATATATATATACTGAATACTGTACATTCTCAGTATTTGCTACAGCAGAGTAATTAAACCCATCCCATACTCCTAGGAAATGCAATAGCCCAACTATGTAACAGCCTCCCCAGTTATAAGGACAACACCAGGCCTCTGGGGATTTGGAAATATCTAAGTTGTCTTACCAAGAAATTGGCTCCCAGCAGTGGCGACCAGGCACACCTGCCCTGGTTCCAGGCAGGGCTGTGGTTCAGAGAATTGCCATTCCAGCCATGTGAATACTCATGATCTGCTGGCACAAGCAGGCTGGAGTGCCACAACCTCCTCCTCTAGGGATGGGTGGGAGGACTCACCTTTCCCTGTTCCTCTAAGTCCTTCAAAGCCTTCTGATGTTTACATTCTCATAACGAACTTTCTCACGCACTTTTATGTAAATAATTGTTTTATATTCTTCTCTGGAGGAGGAAAAATTTCATGGGCTGTTGATTTGTCCAGTGTCATTGGAGAGGTGGCACTTTCATCCTCCAATCCACTGTCACTTTTGAAAGTCTATAAATGTTGAGTCAGAAAATAAACTTCCCTTCCTTTTACCTTGGAGGTTCCAGTGTGTGTGTTGTTTTATTTCCTGTCCTGTACCAACAGACTCAAGCCTGAAAGCACCTTTGGAGCATCATTGCCTGTAAAACCATGGCTTCTCTTGGGATTTGCAGTCCACCTGCTGCAACATTGCAAAAAGCAACTCTGTTTTTTTAAGCCTAATACAGGCAAGGCCTTTAAAAGCCCCCAACAATACTGTTATTTTTCTATGGACATCTAGAGATTCAGGAATGCACATCTTGAAGAGTGTGATGATATTGTCTCATTTTAGAGACAAAGCACATGATATAGTTTCACCTCTGCAGCTCAGGCAAACCAGTGCTGGAGTGGAAGGGAATCATCCAGGGCAGCTAAGGTTGGGATGCCCCAAACAGAGCTGTTGTAATTTCCCTAAGAGTAAGTACTGGATCTCCATGGGGGATGAAAAAAGTGAGAATTATTTGGAACAGGAATGAAAACAAATCCTGAGCTGTTTTTCAACAAATCCTGAAACCTGTGAGCTGCCAGCTGAGCGGGTGCTATTGTAACATGGTCATTCAACACAGAGACTTCCCTACCACAAACTCTCTCTGCAATAATGTCAAGAATAGCACAATTCAAGGACATTAAGACATGGAAAGCTGTACTTTGCACAATTCAATGTTCATTTCTATTCTAGAAATTTCCATAGTAGGTTACAGCTTTATAATTTTTGAACTGTTCCCTGTGATGGAGATACTCTCCTCCTTTTACAGCTGAGGAACCCAAGGTATGCAGACTATCAACCCTGTATCATGTTTTGCTCCAGGCTGTCTGATCTGCCTCCCAAAGAATCTGCCTGCAGCTCTGCTGGCTCCTTGGAAATGCAAAAACCTTTGGGCAGGTGCACAAGACCTGGAAGCCTGCCGCTGCACACTGGCCCAGAGATGTCTCTGTTGGCTCAACAGCAGCAATGGAAGATCCAGCACATCACCAGAGCTTGGATCAGCACAGAATCCCTCATGCTCCTGGCCACCATCAAGCATTCCTGTGCTCAGGTCTCCAAGCCTGGCCAGGCAGGTTCTGCAGCTGGGGCAGCCCAGCCACACCTTCACCACAGAATCATGATCTTGCCAGTGCAGAAACTGGAGATGATGTGAGGTACAGCAATGCCCAGCGAGCAGCTACCTCATCCTTTGGACCCTTTGTGACTTTCTAGGATTGTTCTTGAAACTGTACAGTTTGAATGTCTCATGCTGCAGCACAGCATGCCAGCTGACATCTCAGGAGGAATTTTTGAACTCATATAAATTAATTATCCCTCCTACTCACAGATCATTTCAGCAGGCTTGGACAATTTGTTCATTAGCTACCAGTTAAAAACCACCTAAGTTTTCCCTTCAAAGCTAAGTTTCAGTTAATATTGTGTATGAGTATTTTCTGTATTCTTTTCCATATATAAATTATTTTATTTACCATTTCTTGAGCCTTAATATAAAACAGAGCTAGACATCGAATTACAGAATTAGGCTGGAAAAGACCCCTCCTTGAAGGAGGCTTATATAAAAGATGGGGACAGACTTTTCAATAAGGACTGTTGCTATAGAACAAGTGGTAATAGTTTTGAAGTAAAAGACAGCAGATTCAGACTACACATGAGCAAGAATTTTTTTTACTATTAGGGTGGCAAAGCACTGGTACAGGCTGCCCAGAGAGGTGGAGATGCCCCTTCCCAGGAAACATCCAAGGTCAGGCTGAATGGGTCTCTGAGCAACCTGGTCTAGCTGAAGATCTCCCTGCTCATTGCAGAGGTGTTGGACTAGATGGCCTTTAAAGGTCTCTTCCAATCCAAACTATTCCATGAATCTATGATTCTGACTGATGTCAGGCAGAAAAGGCAAATGTATCATGTACTAAGAAAATGGACTTTCTGGGTTCAGCAAATGAAAGGCAGCAGAAGCAGCTGCACAGGGACTGCAGATGGCACTGGGGAAGGGCAGGGCTGGGATCAAACACCGGATGAAAATGAGAAATGGGAAGGTAGAAGAAAGCTTATGGGTTTTGCTTTCATTACAGGTTCAGCCCTGGGCAAGATTGACACACACTGTAAAAGTGTTTAAGTGTTAAAAGAGCTTGCATCATGTTATACAAAGTGTACATGCTGTCATGGCCATGGCATAAGTCAGAAATGAAATGGAGAAACTAATAAATGCAAACGTGCCCACTCTGTGTCTGAACAGACAAAATCCCCTCCAGGGCCCTACCAGCACACCTGAACTTTGATAGCCCTGTGATGTTCTGCTGAGGCAGTGGCTTTCTACCAAGCTACAGAACTCTGAGCTAACCATTAAAATCTGTTAGGGCTGGAGTTGGATGGATTTTCTCAGGACAGGTGTTCACTGTCCTTTTCCAGTTGCAGTTGAAGGGAGGAATTAGCCAAGTACTGGCTGGGATTTATGAACCCTGGGGTGTACTGCCTGCACAGACCTGCCTGGCATGCCAGGACTGCCACCCTGTAACATGCCTGGGATGCACAGAAACTCTCCAATGAGGGACAGAAAGGGCATGAGTGAGAAACACCTGGCCAAAAGCATTACCTTTGCATTTTCTAAAAAACTGACACAAAGTCAGCAGTTAAATCCACAAAGCAATCTCAGAAGGCAGGACCTTTTTTCTAAGGGAGAGGCAAATTGCTGCAAGTTTTCTTCTTTCCCATGCTCAGAACAAAGGGCTGTTGAAGAGAATTTGTGGGGCAGCTAGGGAACCTCCTCAACAGAAGAGTAAGGCTGTCTTTAATATATTCCTATCACAGTGAGGAGGTTTAATAAAGAGCACTGAACTCTGAAACCTGCTTTAAAGCTGTGAAATCTGATCTTTGGTTCTCCAACACAGTTATGAAGCACATGAAGCCAATTGGCTGCACAGCAGCTGCTGCCACTTCTCTGTGCAAGTTACACCCCCACAACCACCAAAGTGCTTTGCCCTGGGAAAAGCACCATCCAGGCAGCAGCAGATAGAAGATGGGCACTGTCTCGGTTTGGAAAGACAGGTATCTGCTAAGGAAGGCAGGAGACTCCCCTGAAATGGAGAATGTAAACCCTCCCACCCTCTGAATTTCTATAAATTTTAAATTAAGGGGCTCTCAGGCAAAAATATAGGAGTGGGAAAGAACTGTTCTTTAATAGGGAAGAAAAAAAAAAAGATAAANCCTCTCTCTGGGCAGAGCATCTCACAATGGGATGCTATAGTTCCTATCAGTCATGGAGTGACATTCAACAGTTTGTTATCAGCAGATGTCCCCTCCCAAGCGAGGAGTGATGATGATCACTCAGAGAGAGAGATAAGGAAAACTGCCCACTTGACAAAAGACAACTGCCATTGAGATGGCAATAGAATACATCTTGCTTTGCAATCTGGAACAGGCACAATCTGCCAAGACCTAATTTCTCATAGATCATCTCTTTGTTGCTATTGACATATTTGGAGATGGTTGTATTTGGTCACCTCACACCCTGTGTTATCACAGGACCAGAACACCAAACCAACCTGCATTGCCCTGCAGCACAGGCTCCTCCCTGGCTTACCCATCTCAAAACAGTGCTGGGAAGGAGGTGATGTGAGTGGGGAACAGGGAAGGAGGTGTTTCTAACTGGTTTGAAGCATATCTTGGGATTAAGCATCACAAATATGGATTTAATTTTCAACTTTGGCTAAAACTATTTCTATGCTCATTTTTTAAAAAGAAGGCTCTATGTTGTGTACAGCCAGTTTTCACCAGAGTCTCAGCCTAGGTAAAAGCCTACTGGAAAATGGTTTTAAAGGAAAACCTTGATGTGTCTTACATGTAGTCATGCAAAGCATGGCTTTAGATTTAGCAAAAATAACAGATTTTTATTTGGAAAATCTTAGTAGATCTTTCAGAAGAAATCAGCACAGAAGAGGGAGCTAACCTCTGTCCACGTAACTATGTGTCACACAAAGCACCAACAGGTATTTTTAAAACAACTTCTGCTATGCTGAATACGCTCCCTAATCACAGGACTTTAAAGAGTATTTGAGCACTTGTTCCTTTTGCAAATGTCAAGATCACTAAGGGATTAACTGAAACATTTTATAATATATTTTGCTTCTCAGCAGTTCATAAAGAAATGCTTACATCATGGGAATTTTACTTTTAAAATTTTTTTTTAATTTGCCAGATTGTGAGATCAAACAGAGCCAAACCAATTATCTGCAATTCTCAAATGACAAACATGCAAACAAAAATATTTGCAGGAATGCAAAGAAAATGCCAAATTTCTCTGTAATGCAGCAGAAAAACAAGAGTTGCAGCATTGTAAAGTGCTTTGATTAAAACTCTCTGTGGGACAATACGTCAGGTGCTACTGCAAGGTCAGCTCTGCTGAATGAAGCTGAACCATATTCAGTCTCTGATTTTGCAGTTATGTATGTCCTTATGTCACTACTTGGGACTACTGAAGCAAAAACCAGAGTGTGATGTGCTCAATTTGTCCTTCAGTTGCTCCATAAAGCAGGAAAAACAGCCCCAGGTGAGGCACAGCCACACTGTGAGGTTTGTGGAAGGCTTGGAAGAAGCTCCTGAGCTTTCTCTTGGGAGTACTCTTGGAGGACAAAAGCAGCAACAGGAAAAGAGTGGTCCCCTAGAGAACAACATGGGCACTAAAGCAGTTTCCAGAGGTGAACCAGAGTTGCAATGATGGCACATTGTCACATCTGATACAGC
>WBNQ01049536.1:0-18842 GCA_013401375.1 Spizella passerina | reverse complement strand
CCAGGGGCACTGGAGCTCGCAGCCGCCCTTGGACCGGGCTGGGGCAGCCGCGTGTGCCGGGCCACGTTTCCCCAGCTGCTGCTCCAGCTTGTCAAGTTTTACCTCCCAAGCTGGGGCAAGGCAGAGCCACACACAGCTCCGGGTAACCCCCAAGAGCTGAACCGGTGATTTATGAAGTATTTTGGCTTCAGAACATGCTGAGCTCCCTGAGGGACTGCAAATTGCTTGTTAGTGCAGGTTTGCAGGATGGGAGCAGCCTCCCTGCTCCCACCCGGTCTCCCCGGGAGCAGTTCCAGCACGCTCCCAGCAGCCTGTAAAGGTTTATCCTTTCACTCTGTGTTCCACCTATAAAACACTGCTTAGGCTCATCCCCAGCGGATCCATGACAGCTGCAAAGGGCCAAGAGACCAACCACAAAGTCAGTTTCCCATTTGCGTTGTAAGGGGAGAGAGTGGGGATCAGGGTATGGTGTGAGGCACTACTAATTATCCCAGGGTAGCTAATTATAAAGGACGCAAATTGGCAGAAATAAAGCCACATGGTCAATAATAGTATTTTTTTAAAGCTGGAAATTTTAGCCCATTATCTTTCCAGCTGAAAAGCTTTAATTGAAAATGGCTAATCTTCCAGTGGGTTCAGGAAGGGTTTACAAGCTAATTGCTCTCTTTTCTTTAGGATTAACACTTTGTTCTGTGAATAGGGGTGGAGGGCAGCAGATGTGCAGCCTTTACTCTCTTTAATCCAAATACCCCACTGCCACAGATGCTCCCAATGCTGTGTGGTGGCATAATGGAACCTCTTTCAGCACATAAAGTGCTTGTTCTGAAATGAAATTACAGCTATCTATTAGGAAGGGAACCATAAATTTCCTCCACCACACATCCCCATCATGAAAGACACAACATTGGGCTGTAAAAATCCCTGATGGAAGTAAATCTTGCAGGAGAGAGAGCAGCTAACAGATGAATTTACTGTGTTCCTTCTGTAACTGGTAGTGTCATCTGGACACGGGCAGAAAAGTCATTATGCCACAAAAGTCAGAACATGATCCCACAAACCTCAAGGTGGCTGGGACCTGGCTGCTAAGCTCTAGGCTGGGAGAAGATTTAAAGGAGCCAGCTGGGAGAACAACTGCCTTCCATTTAAAAAGGGAGAAATTAATTCTGCTAACCATAGTGACAGCTACGACCCATTGCTCTCAGAGACTGCCCATAAAGCTAGCTGGGAATCTTGACTACCTGGACTAGATGGGATTTGTATTACATGAGAAAAAGGGGTTGGCTTGATCCTGGGAGAAATGTACTTAAAGGAGAGGAGGATCCCTAATGGCAAAGGCAGAGTAAAACCTATTTCTCAGAAAGAGGAGAGGGGGAGAAAAGGTACATTCAAAGACCTCTTAAATGAACAAAATGAGGCCGTGGCCATTCAGCTCTTGCTGCTGCAGGGCAAGGAAGACCAAGTCCTTCTTCGCCTGAAATCTGCACTCCTGCTGCTCAGAAAACCAGTGTCTGGCACCTCCTTGCAGGATCCTGATTTCCAGTCCCAAAGGGTAACACCTGTTAGCACAGCAATTTTTCCTATTCCCATGATCAGACCAGGGAAGGCCACGCCATTAGGAGTAACAGTGTGCCAGCCCACCCTGCCCAGACTGGAGATCACAAAAACAGCAGAGCACTTGGCCCAGAAGGTAAGGAGAGAAGGAGGAAGCATTTAATATTGGAATCAACAAGTCAAGGTAATGTTTTGTGTTATAATGTCTCAGCAGTGCTGTTCAGGAAGGCTGAAGGGATCCAGCCCCATCTGTATGAGCTGTCTAACAGCATCACCAGGGCTTCCCCTTGAATGGCCAAGGAGAAGGACATGTTTGTCTAGAGAACAGGTCACTTCAAATCCCTTGAATCAATTTCCTAACTTGAGCAATCTGTAAACTAGAGAGAAGATTCATCTCTTTTGACAGAACAGCAAATACAGCTCAGTAACTGCTTCCCCTATTCCTCCTCTCCCTAAAACCTAGAATTTTCTGCTGAATCACTATCAAAAAGAACATACTCAAACCCAGGAAGGAAGCAGTGCAAACACTACCCATACAAGTGTGTCTCAGTCAAACCCATGGAAGCAGAAGACACAAGAGTCTAGGGAATGGGTACCATACTCAGAAATTTCAAAAGCTCAGCTAGTTTTTAAAAACTGAATTTGTGTGAAGTACAGCTCAATATTGCCTTTTCAAAGCCTTCCTGGAACAGTCACGATGTTGCTATCCTAATTCAAGCCTTTCATTAGCTGGTGAATTGGAATATTTAGTGTTCAAATGAAGATGAATTGTTGCCAGTCACAGCATCATCCTGCATTCAGCAGTGATCTCGATCTTGCAAAGTATTTCCTCAACTAAGGGAGAAAATCCTCAGAGCAAGCAGATGACAGACACACATATCATGAGCATATAACCATATTAAAATCTAGATGGATGCTGAGATACTAGAGGCATGGGTTAGAAGGGGATATTTTCAAAACTCTCTTAACCCAGTGACCCAGTTTATGGGAAAGATGCTTTATCATTTGTACCTTTAGATTACACATGAGAAGAGGCAGCAAGTGCACACTCTCTGCTACCCCAGCAGCTGTTCACATGCTGAAATGTGGTAGTTACTTGTGCCAGAAGGCATTAGAAATTAGAGATTTGTTCATTACTGCTTTCCTGGGTGTTGTTTCTGGTACTCAGAGGCACAAAAATCCTGCAGAAGCTGATTCTCTAGAGCTACACCTCCTACTGCAAGAGTGCATTTCTATGCAAGAGCCACTGGGAACAATACTGAAAACCTTATTACTCCACAAAGATGAACACACAGAATCCAAGCCAGAATCAACACTGGATAAATTATGACCAAGAAAACCAAGTTTTGAAGCTATATATTTAGCAAACAGATGCTTTGACTGTCTTCTTCTTTTCAAAGGAAAACAAAAAAGAACAGAGAAAATTATTTTCTGAAAGCAGAAAGAAATGCTGTGAAGACCTAGTTTTGTAGTTTTGTGATCACCCACCTTCACATTATCTGACATACCTGACATGCAGTTACAGACCTACTGCAGAACTGAACTAGCATTACAGAAGAGCTTCCTAGAAAAAGCTTTTTGGAACAGAAATATTCTGTCCAATTATTTACAGAGTGATCACTTAAGAGTATTTATTCTCCAAAATATACTGTACTATAAACCCCATTTACTCAATTATTAATTCATTTCTGAGAAGCAGCACAAGGCTTAGTAGGATGTGGAGATTTGAGTGAAAATTATGGGATTGCTATCTTTATAGCTGAGAATTGATGCACATATGTCAGGGGAGAGACAACAGGATCAAACAGTTCTTGATCAAAACAATCAGAGCAGTGAAGCCTACAGAGGCTCTGAACCAACAAGCAACACCTGAGGGGCAGGTCACAATGGGGACATTAAAGCTTCCTTGCAAGATTTCAGGTGCACCCCTGCAGTAACCACACACTCCTGGAGACCATTGCATGTAGACGGTGCCCAGGCATGGCTGACTAACAATTACTTACATTTTATGTAGTGTTCCAAAGTAATTAAAAACTATATTCCTTTAGAAATAGCATTGCCTCAAGCCCATCAGGATGTTTTTTGGGCAGTAGTCATACCATTACAAAGGATATTTGTGATCTGAATTGCAGCTACATTAAATACATTATTAAATATACAAAGCATCATGCAGCTGTAGTTATCCCCAGGATGACTCACTCCTGGTGTACAGTGATTTAGCCAGAGGAGAAGGGTATTGGAGGAGGAAGGTGCAAATGTTCTTCACAGGTCATTACTGTAGCTACCACATCAATCCTCTCTCCAAGCCACTCTCTCCTTTCCCTTCTTCATGGAATCACCTGGGTTGGAAGGAACCTCTCTGGAAGCACTGCCATGAAGGAACTCCGCAAATAAAAACACTCCCCTTACTTGGGAAGCTTCCAACACCATAAATGTTTACCCTGGGACCAGATGGGTGAGGGAAGGTGGGTGTACCTGCTGTCCCCTGTGGAAAGGGACATTGGCAGAGCCACTCCAGCAGCACCCACACCTGCTGATCCTGCCCAGGGCTGGGAGCCGTGGCCTCGTGGCCGGGATTCTCCTCTCTGCAGAGAGCAGCCCAAGTGCACCAGCCTCCCTCCCTCTAAGAAGGAATTTGGCAGGATTTGACGGTCGAGCATAATTCCAGATGAAACACGCCAGATTGAAGGATTTCTGCATAATTAGGGATATAATACTGGATTTAAGAATCCCCCAAATACCCACAGTTAACAGAGGGCAGCGTGCTCAGCGGAAACCCATCTCCTGTCACCAGGGAATAAAGCTGGCACTAAGTGGATGCAGATCTTCACTTTCTTTAATACCTCAGCAGCCAAAAAAAGTCCTTTCCAGAATGGGCCTAAGTCCACAGGAAATCTCCTGGACTGGATGCCCCCAGCTCAGAGGCATCCAGTGTTCCCAAAACAGCAAAGTGGCTGTGCTGGCACCCAGGCTTTGGGAAAGTTTCTATAGCAACAGGACACAAAGAAAATTTAGGTGTTTACATGGCGCAGATGATTTACGCCATCACAGCTGTGTTTAAGTCATTGATGCTGAGGAAAAAGCCTGAAAAAGTAAGATGCATTTCCCTATCAGAGGAGTTTTTCCCTTTGTTTCATCCTCCCAACAGTTTTTAAGTCTCAGATTTTGTGTTGATGGGTCACTCTTCTGTTACCTCTTCCAAGGCCCGTCCCTGGGTAGGTGCTTTCTTTAAACTCCAGCTGTTGAAAGGCCATAGAATCCCAAACTCTCCAGCTTTAGAAAGACCTAGTCCAGACAGTACTGCAAGATATACTCGTCTCAAAACAGCAGGTGCAAATATATTGGTTGGTTACTGGGCAGTGTCATTTCATTTGGAGAAGAACAGGACAGCTACACACGCACATTTTCTAAGTACACATCCAGATTTTCTGCAAAGCTGCCAGGCAGCAGTGGACAGCACCATCATCAGCTCTTCTTCTGTGGGCCAGTGTGGTACATGGAGAGCTGAAAGGTGATCAAACCTCTGCACTGAGACCAGGAACACAGTCAACAGCAGCTCTGTGCCATGAGGTCACAGATTTAAGGCTGGTGGGGACCTTCCTGTGTGTTTTCTCACCAGCCCACAGAGACGTCTCTGCAATGAGCTCATCCTGACACCACTGCAGAGGACACAGCTGCCATGCCTAGCAGAAACCCCAGGACAGAAGTGTCACCTCAACAGGCTGATCTCAATGCTCAGAATAAATGCAAAACCTTCCTGCTACTCCAGTCCCACACAGCAGCAGCCACTCCTCAGCATGTTATTGCTCCCTCTGCCCCTGGATTGCAGCCTCTGCTTTTCCAGAGGGAGGAGTGCACAGGAGTGTGCTGCGCCCACACAGCATACCACCACTATGGAAACCCTGTCTGGGGTGAAATCTGAGGCTCTGCTGTCACTGATGTTTGCAGCCCTGCAGGCTTCTGCCCCAGCACATTGCCTGTCGCCTGTCCTCAAGCCCTGGGGTGACAGAGCAGATTTATGGTCTCAGAAATGTGATGCTCATCTGTGTCACAGGATGGAGAAAATGGCAGCTGCAAAGTTCAGTGTGCTATTAGGACAGCTATGGCTTTTCCCAAGACAATATTGCTGCCCAGCTGCTGTCACAGCTTCTCTCCCTATGTGTTTATCTTCCCTTGACTTGTGCAAGTTAGGAGTTTCACTTCAGTTCTGAACTAGCAAAAGTTTCAAAGCAATTGAGAGTGACCATTCAGTGTTTTTTCTCATCTTTCTTACAGGTAGAAAACTCCTGAAGGACGGTGCCACAAAGCCTTCTTCCCACTGTAACCTCACATCCTCTCCCTGAAAACACTTGCTGGAAGGCAGTTAAAACTTAAAAAAAAATTAAATGGTGAAAAGGGCAGGCAAGGAAGGGGAAGCATGGGGATTGAGCAGACAGCAGATTAATAGCCTGGCATTTATGGCAGTTTAATAGTAGAGCTGTCACAATAGGAGAGATTTACTAATTGCAGAGTCATTTGCCATGGATTCCCATCAAGCTGCCATTTACATCGCTGTGCAGTTTTTAAGATGGTTTTTGAAACTGAGGAAGGGGGGAGAAGAGACAACATCCACAGTCTTTGTGAAGCTAAATTTAGGGAAGTATTGTGTTTTCACAGAGATGACCAAGTCAATAAGGAAGCGAGAAAGGAACCAGCAGTGCTGTGAGCCCCAAGGAACTGGGGAGGAAGGGGGCAGGTATTTGTGTCTGAGCCCTGCCATGCAATAAGCAGATCTTACATCTGGGGACAGGGCTCTGACCTCAAACTAAGCGCTGGAGAGTTTTACATAGGTTTAACCAGCGACCTACTAATACCTCCAACATCTTCCCAGCTATAACTCCAACATGTCTTTTTCCAGAATTAGTCAGCACTGGCTTTAGGAACAAAAGAAGAGTAGTAATCTCTTGGGTCTGTCAGCAGGGAGGATCAAGTTGGTCCTTCTCCTACTGACTTCAAAGTGAGCAGTAAGCTCCTAATTCATACGTTCTCATCACACAGAGCCTCAACCTGAGGCATGCACAGCTATTTTTGTCAGGGCAACCTGGTGACAGCATGCTGCAGTGCTCCACATGTCACCTCCACAACTTGGCTCTTCTCCATCAGGTCCCTGAGGCCACCAGTGCCAGGCCAGGGAGTGATTCACAGAGCTGTGAGTCCCACTAGACTCAAGACACCAGGTTTGTAGCAAAATTAATTAAACAGGTTGAGAATTTTTTCCAACTAAATCCTCAAACAACTGTTGTTACCTGGTGAAAATACCTCATTCCTGTCAAACCTGATGTTCCTCAGCCTTGACCAGGAAGTTTCCAGCACAGCCTGGAGAGAATTAAAACCAACCCAAGTGCAAGCAAGAGACTTGATGAATAAGAGAACCACAGAATGGAAGATGGTTCTCAATCAGGAAATAGAGCCTGGAGCTTTATATACTAGAAGGGTAACCACTGGTGCCTCCTATATCACCACAGATACCTGCCTGCTCTAGAGGGGAGATTTTCTTGTTTAGACAAGTGCACCCCATCACCCTTGATCCTTTAATAACCACCCATGACTCAGGCTTCCTCCCACATGCTGTGGTCCAGCACTCCTGATCTTCTTCATCCATTTGGATCCACTGGTACAGAAGATAAAAATGTGTTAACCTAAACTGCTCTGCTATTGCACTTGCAACTAATCTGACACCCCAAGAGCATGATTTGATCAGGTATTACATTTTGTCCTGGTCTCCAGGCTGTTGTTCAAATATATTTGCAAAAAGGATGCTGTATTAAGGCAGTATAGAGCTCTTCCTATACTTTCTCTGAGGACAGGACAAGGCAGCACCAGCCCCCATCCAGCCCCAGCATCCAACTCTCACTGCAGCTGTTTCTAAATGGTTTTGGCCTACCAGGAACACATTTAGACACAGATGAAAAGTGTTACAAGGAGTTTTCTTCTCAGAGGTACAATCAATTCCCATTTTACATTTAGCAGAGATAAGATGGCTGGAGCATAATTGATTTTATTTTATGAGATGCTATACAATGAGCATCCTTAAACAGAATTCAGTTATAATGAACATACAGTACAAGATGAGTCTTCACTGAGGCAAATGTCATCGCCTAGGGACAAGTTCAGATCTAAGTAGCATCAGATTCATTACTCTGCATCTTAGATGAGGCTCTTCAGTCATGTTAAGTCAAACGTACCAACGCTTACATTCCACATGCATTCCCTTTAGGATGAGGACAATGTTTACCACCAGCTCCCTTGCTAAATCAATGTCTCCCACTGTGCCTGTTTCACTTTGGAAAGTCCTTTTCTTTCTGTGTCTTCCTGTCAACTCATCTGCGGTACTTGGGAAATCTCTCCTCAGGCTTTGCAGTGACATTTGGATCAATGGGAGAAGTCAGGGCCACTTCCCTTTGTTTCTGCACAGCACCGTGAAGAGCCAGCCCAGTGCCCAGATTTTGGGATCCTTCTCATGCAGCTCCAGTTTGGAGGCCACAGCTGCCAGCCCCACCACTGGTGCCTCCTACACCACCATAGACACCCACCTGCTCTAGAGGGGAACTTTTCTTGTTCAGACAGGTACACCCATCACACCTGGCCCCAGGATTTGGCTCTGCTCCAGGAGCTATGGGGACACATCCTCCCACCCCCACTAGTCCAGCCCATCCCAAGAACTCTTTGTCTGCCCCCAGACACCACCTCTCTATGCACTACATGCCCAAGGAGAGCAAACACAATCAACCACTGACAAAAGCTTTTCTTTTTCCCCCTGTGAAAATGGTGGGCTCAGGTAAGGACAAAAGAGGATTAAAGAAGTGTTTGAACAAAATAAGTGAGTGGTGGGGATGCAAATTTGGAAAGTCCCATTGAAAGCAACTCCCAAGATCGATGAGGCAAAAATTAAGAGGCAAAGAAGAAAAATATAGAAAGAAAAATGAGAAGAAAAATATAGAACATTATTAAGTGGAAACACACACAAAAACTGAGTTTTTGCAGTGTGCTTTTTCTTTAATGGTAGTTTTAGTTTTCTACCCCTATTCTCTCCCCAACCCTTCTTCCAAGCCTGAGCTTCAAGCTTACTTTCCTTGTGCATGGAGCAGGGGAATGAGGGAAGCAAAAAGAGGAGGCTGCTCTGGAGTCTGTAGAGCCTAAGATGCTCCAGCAACTCTACTGAGTTCAGCCATCACATATTAATACAAGCTGTGTCTGATCAGCAGCTGAGTAATTAGAACAGCCTGGAAGGTTAATGGCATGCACCACCTACCATCACCTCATTAGAGGAGAATCTGTAATCCAGCCACCACTATTGCACCTGCTTAGTGCAGACTCACAGAGGGACAGAGGGCAGAGCTGACTCTGAACCCTGACAAAGCTGCACATGGGAGCTGCTCCCCAGTCACAGAAGAGATTGCCAGCATGGCTTGGGTGATGGCATGGCTCTGCCTTCAGTTTTACAGTTCCAATTTTTCTTTCCAGGAAGGAATTGGAGGAGAGGGCCAAAAATGTCACACTATTCCCATACTCCAGGAGAAATTCCAGAGAATGTAGAGTTGTCCATTCATCATAACTTTACTGCTGGACTTCATGGCATCAATGAAACTCAGGAAACTTGACTGAAGATTGTGTGGAGTCTTACCTAAAAATTGCACGGGTCACAGTTGTATTGATTGCCACACTTCAAATTGTTCAATAGAGTTGTGCCATGGATTCCTATTTTGACGCAAACCAGCCTAAATAACAGCAATTAAAGATTTCCTCCTAATAACTCCTTATTCAGAACATCAAGCACAGCACAAAGCAAAATCCCTCCCCAGTGCAGCAAGTACCTGTGCAGTAAATACACTACAGTTCAGCTACATTTCAGAAGGATAACACTGCTTCCAAACCAGTGCCAGACTAAGTTAGTCCGCTGCTGAAATGAGGAACTGAGAAACCTGTGTTTCCTTGGCATGGAGACTAAAACAGCCAAGAGGAAAAGCTGTTGACAAGGAAATGGTTTTGGATTGCACCTTGCAGCTGGGAGAAAAGTGTGAGGAAAGCTGAAATAAAGCAATCCAGCCTTGCCAGTTGTTTCTCTGCCATGAAACTCCAAAAAACCTCCAAGTTTAAAGAAAAATTAAAAATCCCTTGAGGAAGAGAAGTTCCCAAGCTACAGAAGGGCAAAGGCAGCATGACTCAGCCACTCATCTCCCAAGGACAAGATGTTTCTGCTGTGCTTCAGCTGCCTTTTGGAACTTTGATCTAATTGGTCTCTCAGTGTGGGAAGCAGGGACTGCCTTGCACCACGGTGCTGCACAGCCCTGGGGCTCTGGCTGACCAGACCTTTCCCTGTGGCAGGGTGAAAACCAGCTGAAGTGAGCAGCACTCTTTCCTTTGTCCTGGGGACAGTCTACAAATCCCCTCATCCTGAGGCTGAGGGGAGCAGACAGCTTGGGTGGCATCTCTTACCTCCACAGACCCTTCTTAAGAAGCACTTGGGAGCCTGGATGTCAATCCACGGGACAGACAGCTGTAACTGTGGACTGAGAGTGATGGCAGTGCAGGTGGGGAAGGATGACCTGTGGGTTTTCTTCAGATAGACAATATGCTCAGAGACATGGCAGAGTCTTGGGCTCTTTCAAATTTTCAGTTACAAATTACTTCATGGCTCTGATGAGTTTGCTTCAGCATCCAGGCTGTGTTTGCAGCCCAGATATTCAGCACAGACTTTGTCTCCAGTTTAGGATCAGGGACCTCAGTGTCTTCTGTGTGGGCACTCATGTTTTAGATCTATTCCTGATCAGATATTGTTAGAACAAAAGTCTCTCCCTTCCCAGAATACTCTACAGGGAGCCAGAGCAACTCAGAGGGAGACAAGAGGCTCAATCTCAGCAAGAAGGACTTCCAAAAAGTACCTGCACTGTGTTACACTCTCTAGGCAGAATCCCAGAGGGAGTGGCTGAACTTATCCAAGCCATTATTTGCTACTGGAACTGAAAGAGATGCTACAAGATTTTCTCCTCCCATCACTCTAAATCTAGAATTTCTTTAAAAGCCTTAAACTCTGCATTTCTGCATTACCTGAAAGTGCAAAGAGCAACCACCAACAGGTGACCAGGAGGCAGTCACCCACCACGATCATTCCAGCTTCTTCCAGACAATGTCACAAAAGATAGGCTCAAAATGTGCCAGTATTATTGGCCTGCTCAGTGCCTGCTCAGAAAATGTGTTCATTAGCAATGGCACCTCTACTATTTTAACTGCAAACAGGACCTGTGATCTGCATTTATGCTATTTGCAGAATTCAGAGCTGGCAATGCTACTGAAGCTGCCTCCATGCATTATTACCAGCACTGCTCAAGCCACAGTGCAGCTGCTAATTAGCAATCAATTTATGTTTTCAATTCTAACATCAATATTAATATGGAGCTTTTATTAACGTCATAGAGAGACCACCCACAAGTGTAGCACAGGTACTGCTGACCTTCCAAAGCAAGAGTCACAAGAGATATTCCTGTCCCATCTATATATCCCCCCAGGTGACACTGAAGGGCACATTCAGAGGGATGGAGCCACATTTGTGCCGACAGCCCAGGCTGCTCAGGCTGCCACCGGTGCCAAGGGCAAGGCCAGCCCCGCTGTCCCTGCTGGGCCATGAGCTGGAGCAGCTCTCCAGCCACGAGCCAGCTCTGCCCTCTTGCGATCACAGCCAGGCTGCCAAGCTCTCCCCGCTCCAACATCAGCGGGGGAGAGGGCTCTTCTCCAGAAAATCACCTCATTCGGGCACACACGTTAAATTTATAATTCTTTTAATTGAATTTTCCAAGAGACAGAAGCTGCTAGATGATGGTAGGATTTATGAGAGTCCTCAACAGAGCAGGAGGCATGGAGGGCAATTCCTGCTCCTCTGTGGGACCACCCCAGACCTCAGGTTTGCTCCGCGCTTTGCCAGAGGGATTTAGCCCCGTGTTTGGCAGTGCCCAGCGCTCTGCCCCAGGCTGCAGCACTGCAGGCACACACAGGGCTGCCTGTGGAAGCACGCTGGACATGCACACAAGCCTCTAAAACTCTGGGTATGTATACAGGCTCTTCAGCTCCACTAATCTCTAAAAAAGGCTGGAAAAACCAGTTGCTACCATCATGTCCTCATCCTTCCTTACTGCACTGCAAAGCCAAGCCAGCTCCACAATGTATTCCTGCATGTTCCATCCCAAGGCAGGGGCTGGCTGGAAAATAAAGACAGGAAAGCCATTCATCTCATCACCTGTAAAATCTCCTTTTCCCTTCCAAAAAAGAAGCATCAGTCATTTCAGAGGCTGCTCCAGCAGGGCTGAGCCTAAGGCTGCAAGGAAGAGCAGTGCTGTGCTCCAGCCTCGCCTGCAATGCGTGGAGCTCCACGAGAGAGCAGCATGTCCCTGCACTTGGACTCACAGCTCCTTTTAAAATGGCTAACAGGGAGCTGCAGGAGGACAATGGGGACAGAAGGGGATGCAGGTTAATATTTTTGTTCTTACACACACATATATACAGGGTCCCTTTTCTTCCTGTAAGGAAGAAGGTGCTGTTGCAATGCACAGTTGATTTATTTTCTTGCTTTGTTGCCTGCATAAGCCAACCTACCATAGTAAATAACTGCTAGACAGTTTAAAAATAAATTATTAAAAAAACAACAAAAACAAACACCACCCCAAAACCAAATAAAAACACCAGATGTCAGGCGGAATTAGGCTTCAGAACAGATTTCAACCCATTTACACCAGGCTTTTCAGGATTCACAAGCCAGGTATTGAAGCCAGAAGGGCCTGACTTGGCCATCATATAACTTGCTGATAATACCATCAAGTGCATGAGAAGCACAGGATACCATTTATCTTCTTTCCCAGCATTTTGACAGAAATGAGATCCTCTTTTGACATTTGCCTTTGCTGCTCCCCTCATGTAAACTCAGCAAGACACAAAATTCATGTGCTAACTTGAATTAAGTCTCACAAAGGGTAAAGAAAGAAAAAAAATTATATATGTCAGCCCCTAAAGCCAGGAGTTTTTGAAGGCACAGAGCAGCCAACTAGAAGGTGATGGGGAGTGGGTTAAGACAGCTCACACGAGCTTAGTTTTGATAATATACCATAGTTTTGATAATATAAGGAGTAAGATTACACACTGTTATTTCCACTGAGTTATGCACCCAGGACAGCTCTTTCAGATCCCTACAAGGTCAGCACCCATTCATTTTGTGGCCAAGGCCCTCATGCAGCCACAGGAGCAAAGCTTTACAGACTTCAGTAGGAAACAGTGGAGGGGAAACTGCACTGTACGACAGAGGGGGAGAGAATAATACTGCACAAAGCAGGAGCAGCACAGGTTATTTATTGTCAAGATAATACTATCAAGAATATTTACTTGGGATGTGTTGGAAAATGAACAGTACTTTATAAAAGACCTTTCAGCTCTGGTCGAGCACGAAAGTGGAATATAGCAGAAAGCCGCAATGTGTCTGCCTGGGAGCTTGGGGATAACACACTAAATCCCCACCATCAGTTGTGCACCAGCAAAGGGATGTGGGAGAAACTGGTAATACATTTAAGTACTACCAAAATATTTATACACATATATATATATTCCTACATATGTCTCTCCACAGAAGCTTGTTACATATGTCCCTGTCACATTATGTCACCACTGCATGTCAGACAAAATGACAAGGAAGGATTTGAGGTTTGAAAGTTCTGTCAGGGATGAGGATAATGAGGGATGCCCCCATGAGTGCTATGAGGAAAAAGAAAGGAAATAGCAATACCTCAAGGAAAAAGGGAAAAAAAAAACCCCTATCAGCACTTCCCCTTCACAATGTTGTTTCAGAAACTGAGAAAAAAGGAAATCACCTGCTACAGGAATTACACTTTCAAGCAGAAAATTATTTCCAGCTAGGATGTTTCCCAGGGCTAACTTGTAGAAAAACCACACTAAGGCTGCACAGTCCCACACTGTTGGGGCTTGGCCCAGAGTTCTGCTAGGGGTGGCCATAGAGAAGTGCAGGTATTCTCTGAGAAGAGCATTTTGGTCATTGCCCAAATACCTATTGTCAGCTCCTGTGCTCTGATGGCTGACACACAGATGTTTACTTTGCTTGGTTGCTTTTTTCTCTGATGTTCACTAATCAATCATACTCAGTTGTGTAAGGGCTCCCCCCTACATTTCTCCCCTCTCAGATATCCCAGGCATAGATGGAGCAAGAACTCAGAGTGACAGATGATGACTTGCTGGCTGCCCCAGCCCCTAAAGATACACAAACACACACTGTGCAGAGCTGCTCCATGAATTAGCACTGAATATCAGATCTGTCAAACTCAATGAATGCTGACTGATATAACCGTTTAATTAATGGGATTTTTTTCAGGAAGATAAAGGAAAATTATAACACTGCCCAAACTACTGCAATGGTTGATGTGGACTGGGGTATCAGCTTCCTCTGTCCCCTCACTCCCAAAGCCTTTCATCTACATTTTCTGATTTCAGCCACAGGACTTTAAAAAATCCAGTAAATCCAACTGTGCCATCTCATTCCATCAAACCTTCTCTCCCACAGCAACCAGTTGAAAGGCTGGTTGATGCTTACAGGAGAGTCTTACAGATCAAAGCACACCAAGCCTGCTGTCCAAAAGGCTTGTCTGGATTGCTCCTGAGCAGCTCCAGGCCCAGCACAGGTCAACAGCAGATGAAAGTCAGGCATTTAGCAAGCACCAAACTGCTACAAGACTGCACTCCCCAGCTTCTTACCCAGCCCTGTACTTGCAGCTGCCTTGCTCCAAGCCTCCTTACTTGCATCCCAGAGATCTGGATGTCAGCAGGTCAAGGGCAACAGGGCTGTCTCCAGTTGGGACTTGCGATGTTGGACATCCTACATCTTTCGTCCTATGACACACAAGCTCAGCTAGTTCCACACCATTAAGGTTCTAATTTTTAATTTATTATTATTATTAATAACAATAATAATAAAAGAGTGGTTAACATTCCCAGGATTCCTGTTCATCACCCTGCAGCCACTGAACATACACACACACACACCAGCATCAGCTCCCAACACTGAGCAGACAAGTTGCTCTTGGTAGCAATGTCACTTCCCTTCCTGGGGGACAGAAATGAAAACCACAGCAGTGCAATAGCTTAACCCCAGTCAGGTCAGAGCCAGCAGAGACATCATGATCACAGCATCTTACAAGATTTTTGTTTCCCTGCTAATAGAAGCCTAATGGAAAATTCCAGTAATATTTAAGGATTCCCCTTACCTACATGCTCTAACTCTAATATCCAAGCAGGAACAGGGGACACAAAAATCCATCAAGGAATCCCTTTATGACTTGAAAAATAAAAGAACTGTAAGCAAATTCTGTTTCTGCAGAGGCCCACAATCAGGGATCAAAATGAGAACCAGGCACACACTGAGGCCATGTGTAGGTGCTCCATGGAGGGACATGTTTCCCTCATTAGGGAGACCACAGTCTCCCAAGGGCTTTGGTATTCTCCAGAGCCCATTCCTCTGGAGCATCCCTCTCCTGGATGGCAGGGCATGGGAGGTTTGCTACGAAAGCACACAAAGGAACATTGATCTTCTACAACAGTGTTATTTAGGAGGTGTTTGGGAAATCTAAGGTCCATAGGAAAGGGTAGGTTGTAATTAGCTGGATAACAGACAGCAATATGTAGTAATTAGCTGGATAACATGTTCATATACAGAACTTGGGAACAAAAAAAGCAAAGGATGAAGTTGCAATTATCAGAAAATACAGGAAGAAGAAAAAAATTTTTTTAATTTATCGCTGCACTCTGGCCAGATGCCTCATGATGTAAAAAGACTCTTAATTCCTACAGATTTTCAAAGTAAAAAGTTGCTGTCTTTAGGGGGTCCAAATTTGGATGAAATGGGTTACTAAATGCAATTTCTGTTGTACATCACTATTCCATATTTGGATTCTGTGGCTTCTTGAAGGTGAAGAGTTTTCTCAATAAGCAACATGCAAAAGGCTTAGAAAACTCCAAGTAAACCTTCAGCTGAGGCTCAGCAACACAATACCTGTTAGAACAGTGACCCAAGCCTCTGATCTCTTTGTCAATCCAAACTTCTCTGATACAAGAATATGTCTCCCTATCCCTGTCCCTGCCTCCCACCCCAGAGGATGGGGATGACTGCAGTCCCTGCTGCAGCAGTGCTCTGTCCCCAGCCAATTCTTCTGTCAGGATGAGGATGGGAACATGGAAAGTCTGCAAAATTCGAGTAAGTACTAAAACATCCAGATGAAAACTTATTCAGTACATTAAAACATAATTATGGCCAGTTAGGAAGTTAAAGCATATGAATCATAATTTTAGATCTCTAGAAAGCAGAGCAGTGGGTTTGGCTTTCAGCACAGCACATGGCTGCTGTCCATAAGGACAGCACAGACACCTTTATAGAAGGATAGAGGAGCATCCTAAGGTATTTGGCAGGGCAAATACTTCAGTTATTTTGTTAAAACCTGCATCGTTTACGTCACCTATAAGTGAAATTCTTAAGGTTGTTTTCCTCAGCCTTAAGAACAGTGGGAATCAAAGACTTGAAAGAAAACAGAAAGAGCAACAGAAAACAGCCCACTGCCACAGCAGACTGCTCACCACTGCACTGACTCATACAGAGATTAGATACCAGGAGCAGGCTGCAACCCTAGTCAAGCAGAACACAAGGTCCTGCTGTTCCAGGAAAAAATAAAGCCAAATAAAAGAATTACTTCTCAGGGATGACTCAAGTTCTCCCAACAAGCACGCACCTCACCAACCATTTGGTCACTTCAGAAGAAGCCAGCGTGCCACCATGCCCAAAGCGTACCACTGTCTCCAAACTGCTCCAGGTGTGCCCAAGGAGACAGCTTCCCACTCTGTTTTCCCACAAAGTCCCAGCTTCTGCAGCATGCTAAATTTTACTGTGCTGTTCCTTCAAAGCATCTAATCAAGACCATCACACTTCTGATATCCTTAGTCACCAACAAACAGGGCTTAAACCCACTGCTTTTAACAAGCAAGCCCCAGATCTGGTTACCGGAATAAGCCTCCAAAGGCAATCAGCTTTGTAATTAAAAGCCCATAACTGGGGAAGGGGACAGCCATGCCATCTCTTTTTCCCCATCCCATCCGAAACCCAGGAATGCAGAGGCAGTCAGGGGATCGTGGAAGTTGCGTTCAGTTATTGAAATATCAGCTGCAAGATCTGCAGACGAGCTTAATCACAGACCTCGGACATGCATCTCACAACCCACCCTGAGATTTTAAACAAAACAAATGATGAAAGGTTAATTAAGCCACAAAACAAATGAAGAGTCCAGTTAGCAGTGCAATTACCTCGGAGTGCCCTCCACCAGAGGAAGGTCTGCAAGAAGTGCATGCTCTTTTTCCTCAGTCCCGGAGGAGGCGGCAGCATGAGCAGGACCAGGGCTGTTCCACAGCTCGCTCACAACCACTCCAGCATCCCCAGCCTCCCTCCAGCCCCAGCACCACCTCGGACCAGCCTGCGCCAAGTGCACCTGGTCTGCTCTGCTAATCACTGAGGGGGAGTCTGGGACTTCCCTCTCTCATGCTCTCTCCCTCTCCAAATAAGCAATTAGCATGAATAATTACAGCTCTGATAATAATACCCAGCCACCTTTGAGCAAGAGGGAAAAGACTGTAATTAACTCTTTCTCAGGGATCAGAGGAAGTTGAAATAGCACGAGCCTAATTATCTTCTTCTGGGACACCTCCTGGCTACTGGGAAGCTCTGGAATGTGTGGGAGGCAGCGGTCAGGCAGCATCCTTTTGGAAATCTTTCCATCCAACCCAATTTTACATGTCTGCTTCCCAAGTGATCATTAGATGTGCAAATGTACACAAGGAGGAAGAGAACCCACAGTTTTCCTACACTGTGCTAATCAGCAAGGGGCTGTCCATTCAGAGACTGCCTGCAGCGCTATCCCCTGATGAATCCTTGGCCACTGAGAACTTTGGAGCAGTTCCCCTCCTGGGGGATACACTGTGGTAGTGTGTGGCTCCTTCCATGCACAAAGCAGAGCCACACCAGGAGAGCTGACCCCAGGCTGGAGCAGGCACCAATGGCCAGACAGGCTCCCACTATAAACTCAGCACAAAGACACTCCCAGTCCAGGGTTTTCCATCTGCCCCATCCCCCAGCTCATAGAGCTAGGGGGAAAACACATAAATGATGCAGGTAAGGGCTCCAGATCAGCTCAGGAGGGAAACTGAGCACATTTAAAATATCTTTGCACAGAACTGGCTTTGCCCCCTTCCCAAAGCCCCTCCTGGCAGACAGGTGGGACAGGCACACATGCATGTCCTGCTCCCAGTTCCTGCCAAAACACTCCATGCACCACCCCCAAAGGAGTTCTGGTGAGCTCAGAGACCAAAACAATAAATGGTGGCCCTCTGCAGTAACTGTCCCAAATTGCCCAAGGCTCTGAAAGGACACACGGGTTAGATGGCTGCTGTAACATACCCTCTTCATGTTACTAAAAATGTGATAAATTGAGTTATTATACAATCCTGTCATGCTTTTGCTTTATTGCTGCTGCGGTATCTGGAGATGTTATTGGAGTGCTGCAGAAGAGCAGCTGCCCTCCAAACACCCCAGTCTCTTATGAAAAGAGCACAGGTTTTGTTAACATCTCCTCTTGTACTCCATTGACCTGAAATATTTAGGAGTGGAAACATTAACGTGTTTATGAACCCTTATCACTACCCTTAGAAAAACTGCTGGAATATTTATGTCTCTGAGCATTTAAGCATTAATTTTCATATTATGAAGATTCCACATAATTGTTTTATTTATGAAGTCAAGGTGCTCAGGGCACTGCAGAATATAATCAAGCATACTATAAAAACAACATAACATAAATAAAATCATTTCAGTTATTTAATAATTTTGTGAGACTTTACCAAGATGTTGTATATAATATGCATTTTAACTTTCTTTACTTCATCTACTTTTTTACTACAGAACTACCTTCTATTTTGCTAATTTCTTAAAAACTGAGAAAGTAAACATATTCCTACAGACTGCCTGAATCCCAGAAGTTATTATGTATATTAGTTTCCCTGTAACATGAATTGTTCCATAGACACTAAGTAAACTAAGCAGTGGAATAAATTGAAGCCTATATATTAAGACCCAGACCCTGAAATGGTAATTATTAATAAATAACATTATCAATATGTCTCAATGGTTATGATACTGGGGTCTTAAAATGCTGTTTTGCTTTGGAAAA
>WBNQ01049361.1:0-13618 GCA_013401375.1 Spizella passerina | reverse complement strand
GCAAGTTTAGCTGTCACATTGGAAGTTCTTCCACATATTTTTACAGATTGGGTTGAGGCCATGTTGCCAATTTGTCCTACAATGTTAAGGAAAGTTTTAAGTAAAAATATTTTGTACACACTTCTTTTACTTCTACACATTAATATAGAAGATTGGGAATTATTCCTCCTGTAGCTGGAGAAACTATTTTGGATTTGTAAAACAGAATAAGTTTCACTTGAGATGATGATTCCTCCAAACCCAGCTGTTTCATAGGAGAATGTATATGTGTGTGTGTGGATATGTGGGGTTTTTTTTAACATATATAATACAGCTGCTTAAGGCTGGTTAGTAGTTGATGTTCTGCCCAGGAACAGGTTCTTAAAATGAAGATTTTTCTGTTCATAGAAGATAAAAAGGCTATAGTGGGAAGTTTGAGAACAACTTACCTCAGACTTCAAGTGGCCAGGATGCTCAGCTGGAATGTGAAAGAATGCTAAGGGAAGAACTAAAACATTTTTTTGTAGTGTTCACTGATTTATTCAGATAGGAAACAGTAAAACATCTGGAAACTTTGATTTTTCATGAGATGGGAAGACTTTTCTTTACAGTTCTAGATCCAGGAAGTTTCTTATGCATTGGCTCTTCTTGTGTGATGTTGGAGGCAAAATGACAAAAACATAATCCTGTTTTTTTGCACCTTTTCTGAAAGATTTTATTCTCTGCTTGCCTTTTTAGGGAGGCACTTCCAAGCAGTAAGATTCCATGTTATCTCCCAGGGCAGAGTAGAAGTATAAGGCAGCTATGTCAGACAGCAAGTTCTATGCCAAGAAATGGGGAAAAGTTGCTCTAAAACCAGGAGATAGTTATACAGCCACCAGACTTCCATGTAGTTAGCATTGTATTGTGCAGGATATTCTGAGATCATGAGCAAAAAGTAAGAGGAACTGAGTCTGTTATCCTTCTTTTAAAAGAAACTTAACTGTGGCATATATTGCAGACTCCACAATTGAAATTGAGTGCAAAATTTTGAATTGCAGCAACTCGATCAGCTAAATGCTCTTACTGCTAGAAAACGGCTTGTGCTGTCTGAATACCGTCACAATTGGAAACTGTATTAGGAGGAAACAGCTGAAGTTCATCATCACATGGATCACTTTTTTTTCTTACTCCCTAAAAAGACTTTTCATATTTAGTTTTCATACTTTTTGAGGATAAAAGAAAAAAATTACTCTTTATAGGATTACTTTTTTATTTCAGTGAAAGGAAGGATGCATTTTGATTTTCACCATCATTTAATTCTCTCAAGTAAGTAGTTACAAAAATAAAAACGAATAATAAAAAAATATGAAGAGCCAGGTATGATTTATACATTTAAATTATGTAAAAACCCCTTATTTTAAAATACAGAGTTACTAACAGTTTACACATTTGACTGTAGGGGGAGTGAATATTCATAATAAGAACAATTTCACAGTATGAAATGGCAGTAGTTACAGACAATCTGTAGCTATCAAAGAATGAGCACTGGCACATTAATAAAGAACTTAAAAGCAGATCCACAGTCTAACATCTTAGGAGCTATAAAACTACAACTTCTACATGAGTCATATGTTTGAACTCCAAACTATCTTATAAAATTTAGCTGGAATACATTTTTCTTGACACAAATGAGTATATTAATTTCCATAAGATATTATCTCTTACCATATATTTAATTCAGATTCTCTTTCTACTCCCACTAAAATAATTGCTTACAATATATTGACTTGATTTTATATGGCTAATTAGAGCAGTGGATGGAAAAAAATAGGTTTGCAGGTAACAGTGAAATTAAATATGTTAATCTGTAGCTCAGTGCACACATTTTGTATAAGCTTTAATTTGCTATATAAATTATAGTTCTGCATTTATAAAATGCCCTTGAAAGAATGTCCCATTTTTTGAATACTAATACCATGGGAAACAAATATACAAAGCTTTTAGCTATAGGCTATATTTGCATAAATTAAGACAACTAGTCAGTCTGAATATCCAACTGCAGATACACTTTCAAAAGATATTCTACAAAGAGTTGCTAGGACTCTGTATATTTAAGATTTTCATTCAGTTAGCAATGTAGCAGTCCTTCGTAATAGGCAAGTACATTTTGAACAATGAGGCATAAATAGTATAATAAATAGGCTGTGGTTTATCAGCTAGAGCACAGAACAATTAATTCAAAAAGCTCTGAACGAATTTCTCTCTGAGCTGGTAGCAAATATCTCCACTACTGGTCTGCTTTACAAGTTTATTCTACAAAAAGCTGGTATGACTCTCAGTGTAGCTGCCCAGTGCAGTGTATGTATTTTGTGAGATGACTGCAGTGACACGTGCTATTCTCCACATAGATTTTGGTAACCTCAGCTAAAAGACTAGTAGTTTCAACCTTTTTAAAAAAATCCTCACTGTTTAGAAAACCCTCTGTCCATGTGAATTCAGTTAAGAGTCATAATGATAGAGAGAAGGCAATTAGAAAATTTGTATTGCACAGTATGTCCTCATTTCTGCTTACAGTGTTTTACTAAGAAGGAGAAAGGCCATATGTATGGCAATACACTTTTATGCTTCTTTCATAGTCAGGGTGGTCAAAATATTCTCTCTTGTTTAGGCAATGGCAGTAAATTGGGATCAAATCCTTAAATGAGAAAAAGAACCTAAATCCTTTCTGTATCTGGCACAGGAACAGCATCTCTAGTGGAGTTATACAGACATGTTGTGGAGTGCATAGGAAACACTGCATTCCACTCAAAATGCATCCCAGGGAATGTTTATTTTGAGGCAGCATCCTAATTAATTTTTATTTTCTTTGGCTCTGCATCAGTAATGAAGATCTTGTATGCTCTAGACAGAAGAAAGCATCACTGGTCAGAAAGTTTTTGATGAGTCTGTGACTTAGACATTTAATAGTGTTAGAGTATTAACATTTTGGCTATATTTTATTGCTTCCTTTACCATCTTACGAGGCAGCAGTATGGTCTGAGTCTTCCCACTAGCTTCATAGTAGAACAGAAAACTCAGAGTTAACTTAACCTTCAGACTGTCAAAGTAAAATAAACATTTTTTTAAATGAAAATAGCTAGTCGGGAATAGTTCACAGTGAAGAACTTCATTTTTTATTCATTCTCTTCATACAAGGTGAAGATCATACAAGTGAATGCCTAATATTGTTCCTCTGAGGGAGTGTCATTGAAAGTATCACCTAGAATTAATGGTTTGATGATGCTGAACAAGCCAGAGAAAATTGCCCTGGAATGTTTTTTAGTAGCACTACTGTTCTTGGGTGAAGATTTTCCCTTTGGATTTTCTTCATTCTATATAATGCTGTTTGTGCAATTAAATAGTCAATTTAACATTCTGGCAAAATAGCCCTTCAACATCAGCTTTCCAATAAGATTATTGTGATTATCCATTGCTCCTTGCTGTTATATGGAAGTTAGTATAGTGCAACAATAAATCTCCCTTACTAAAAGAAAAAAGCACGTTGCATAACCAAATGTCACCAACTATGACTAAATATGTGACACTATGAGCCCTAGTTATGAGAATTGGTAGAAGAAATACAGTCTCTAGTGATAATTTCATCAATCTTTAAGCCAGGTCAGAAGTTTATGTGACACCTTTATATCTGTCTTCTCCATTACTAATCTAGGAACAACTACAGACTAGCAAATAAAAAGGAACATTTAAAATATCAAAAAAGGCCACAAAACTCAACTTAGGCAATGTAATGGTGTAAGGTCTGAAGAGAAATCTCCCACAGGAAGATATCCAGAAGTATAAGAAGTCACGTCAGCTGGCCAGTTTTGAATTTTTCTTTTATTTTGAAATATGGGAGAACACTTAGCTGAAGTGTACAGTCTTTAGGGCCAGTTAACATGGAAGACCTCATACACAATTTCAAGATGCATTTGATGAAAAAAATCCAGCTGGAATGGTTGCAGAAACCTTGTTTCACAGCAAGTACATTGACAGGTTAACTGTGACTATAGGGGGAAACATGGCAGCTGAATGATAAAGGGAGTACAAAAAGTCTAACACAGCTTCCCAGATTGACTCAGACTATGAAGATATTGCCCAGATTTACTGAGAGGCTCTGCAGATAAAACCCACCAACTCCACTTAGGAACAGTAGAAATCAGGGGTGAAGAAAAAATGAGCCTTAATCCTTTCCTCCCATTGCAATGAGAGCTCATCCAGTCTGTACTAAGAGCAATGTAATTTTGCTTCTGAAAACTGTCAACTAAGACCAAGTGAAACTTAAAATGGCACAATTTCCTGCAAGAGTTGCTAAATTCTGTCCATTTTTCTTTGGAACATTGGGGGACAAAAATGGGGATATGCTGAAGATCTGTGTTTTAGGATGCTGTCTGGACAGAGTGAGTCTATGTAGATGCAATACTGGAATGTTTGATGGAACAGGACATGGGATTCATAGGCATTCTAAGAATGGGAAAGCAGAGGAAAGGGAGAAAGAAAAAACTCCATTAATAAGAACTGTTCCTGCTTTTATAAATCATAAGTTTATCCAGATATTTCACAGGCTCAGGATCTCTGAATTAGTGTTTCATTGAGGTGAAGACTTGAGAACATTTTTAAACAATATTTTGGATGGAAAGGCAAAGAATTAACAACACATTTATTCCTCTTTGAAGATGGAAAATACCTCAACTAAAACATGCTGAGAATAGCAAAGTAGAATCTTTTTTCTGACCAAAAGTGCCGTAGGGCATCAAAAATAATCACAACACTTGCATCTGATACAGAATCCTTTTAATTAGTCAACAAAGGTCAGGTCTTAAGTCAATGCACCAGAGTCATTAGACTGGACTGGACTGGACTAAATCTAATTATTCCCAGTCCTACTATCAGACAAAGATGTTTTCATAAAGACTTCTAACAGTGTAACAATGACAGTGCTCAAAAAAAGGAGGAAATAAAAAATGATTCTTCAAAATAAAATCAGATTTATATTAACATATATTACCATCTGATAATACTTAACCAAACATCTGCTTTTTGAACGAAGAACCCAATTCATTATAATAACTAGCTTTGACCCTAAATACATCATATCTATCAGAAATTGGATCCAAAGTTATATTCACACATATTTGGTAATGTAGTCTCACTCATTAGCGGCATCTTTGACTCGTACATTTACAAACCCCTCGGACTCAGGATCCTGAGTCCTGGTCCATGGTTGTTGTACTGTTTGGTGGGAGGACTCTTGGTTCACACAAAACTGGTTGATATTTCTCAGTTCTCCCTTTGGCTCTTGCCTGTTTTGTGCTTATGTGCAGTGGATATTGTGCTTTACTGATACACAGCCAAAAGGAGGATCCTTAGGTTTAGTGGCAAAGTTGCTGAAGGCTGCCCTGACTTACACTGGGAATGGAATTATTCCTCGAGTATTACAAGAAAATAAAAAAAGTATAGAATTAAAAACTATCTTCCTAGCTGCAAAATATAGATTTGTATTCTGTATAGTGGGATCTGTCCCTATTTTCCTAATGAAACAATTACTTATATGCCTAATAACACAAACGTTTTTCTTTCTTGCCATGCAAGTCTGCAGGCATCCATCAAGCTCATGAAGAAACTGCTTGTTTTAGTTTGAATGGCTTAACTGCTTTTGTATGTACTGAATGCAGTTTACCCATGAGATCTTTGTATTAATTATGATATATCAAACTGTATTTCAGGTGTATATAGTGCTGTACATAGATTTAATAACTAGGTTTAAACAATTGTTTTGTATCAATGCAAAAGGAAAGATGAAGGAGATATACTTGCCACAAAGGGCAGTCTTCCTCATGTTCAAGGAAGTGAGGTGGTGTTTTTTCACCAAATTAAATAGATGGAACTACAGCTTAAAAATTACCATAAGCAAGAGAAAATGATGGGGTTTTTTTTTTGTTTTTCAGTAGACTGATATAAAAGACTTATCCTAGGAGTGTCTAGTATTGGAGTTTCCACTCTGTAATGAAATACATGCCCTTTACTTCAAACAAATTCTAGTTGTTAAGGTGGATTGATCCATAATTTGGGTAAAAGAATTTGTGCAATTAAAATAGAGAGTATCTTGTACTTTGGCTATAAAGTACTTAAATATTACATACAGTGAAAAGTTCCCATTCAATGAAATTGTTTAATGGTCTGACAGATCACTTGTTTCAGGCAACTGAATAGTAAACTGTATCTACAGATTAACAGTCTGGGGCTTGATCCTGTAGATAGTCCTATGAGTAATCCCGGTGAAGTAATTTCCTCCTAAGTGAATATTTCTAAATGCTGTAAAAGACTGTGGTGCTGTATTCTAAAAAGATACTGCCTTTTGGAATACTTTCCTGCTTCCAATGCATAGTGTCCACTGCCAGCCTATGCATCAGCTTCAGGAAGCAGCATAACTGTTTTCTCAATTTTTTTTTCCCAATCTGTGAAAAATTCCAGTCTTGTGAAAAGCACTAATTAATGCCAGTGAAATCTGTGTAGTTGGACCCTTGTGGGAGTAGCTGAATCAGGATAAACTGAGGAGTATGTTTGAAAGTAGTATTTTATGGCTACTAACACTTGAGCCAGATAGCAACCTGGCCAACAGCTCGTACTTGTGGCACTTACTCTTCATCTGTGAAGAGCAGAGACTGCTGTGTGAAGTGTTGGGCGATGCGTTGTGTCATGAGGGGCTGCATCAGTGTAAAGGTTGGATGGTACACACATGGCAAAGCTTATTCTTAGAAATAAACGAGTGTTGGTAGGACTGAAAGGGTGCGCTGAAACTGCGGGTGCTCAGTGGCCCGAGCTAGACCTTGTCCAGTCCTGAAGGGCCCCACCAGGCAGTGACACACCGGGCCCTTGTCCTGGGTGGCCGGAAACTGCATTTTCTAGGAGAGGCCTTGGGCTTGCGGGAAGGGCGCTGAGTAGGAATCCGCGGTTTGTTCAGGGCAGCCTGAAGGGCAGAGCTGTGCCCTGGCTCTGCCCTGCCGCGGGGCAGAGCGGGCGGCTCCCGGCACGGACGGAGCAGCCTCGGGCCCCGGCTGCTCCCGCCCGCGCCGCCCCGGCGGACAAGGAGCGCACAGGCGCTCGCCTTCGCTCCGAGGCCGCACGGCTGGGGGCATCCTCGGCCCCGCCGCCGCCCCCGGGCTGTGCCGCAGCAGCGCGGGGTCCCCGGGGCGCTTCGGGCTCAGCGGCGCCGGGCTGCAGGCTGCCCCAGGCCGGAGGCCGCCCACGGGGGCCGCCCGTGCTGCCCCCGACTGTGAGGCGGGCGCGGGACCCGGGGCAGGGCAGGGCCAGCGCCAGGTGCAGGGCCGGGGCCCGGCTGCCGCCTGCTGCCGGCCGCCGCGCGGGTAATCACGCGTCCCCCCGCACTGCTGATTTGCAAGAGCAGATTAATCAGAGCGCGCGGCTTGATGAAATTTGCTGTTATTGTGCCCATTTTTAGAAACATCTTTTATTATCTTCATTATTCATTTACAGGGGACCGGCATCAATTATGCAAATGAGTTCACAGACTTTGCAGATTACTTCATTTGCCGCTATTGTTTGTGGAAATTTAATTATTAAATATTATTAAGCTTGCGTTTTCTTCAATTTTCCGAGGCTTAGTTTCATTTGATTTTTCCTCCAGCTGCTCTCGTTTCCTTTCAGTGCCAAAACAGCTCCTCATCAAAGCAGCTCTGGCATGTGAAGACCAAATAAAATCTCCTCAATTTAATAATTTTGATGTTAGTCCCTTGTTCTCAGCTGCTTGCTCAAAGCAATGCAGAAAGAAACGCAGAGCACATTCAATTTAATGAGTAGAAATTGAATTCAAGTTTGTTCGGAATTGACTTCAATTAAGCAGAGTCTTAATGATAAATTAATCTCTTTTCTTTATTCCCTAGAATTTGTTTTTCAAAGTAGGAAATTGGACTACATTGAAAGACCAAATAAAGAATACCAATTTTAACTAGATTATGGAACCGATAGCAAAATTTAATTCTTTATAGTAACGTTCTTGGACAAATAGCATTCACTCTATGGCATGTATTATAATTTATATTCATTGTTACCACTCACACTTTCATGGCATGGATAAAATGGCAGTTGAATTAAATATGGGCCTGTAATAGACTTCAGAGTTTTAATCTTTATTAAGAAACTCTAATTGAATGCATAATTAGCTTTTCAGGGTCTAGGAAACTAGGTTTAATATCTATGTGGGCTGAAAACATAGATCAGGCTTTTTTTTTTTAACAGCATTTTTCATTAGTTTATTTTTTAGGAGAAATTATCTTGTAACACGGCTTGTATAAAAAGCCACATTTTAACTTCATTGCAAGAAGCTACATATAGAGGAGCAGAAACAAGTTTTTTTGTGCTCTGAATGTCCAAAGACAACGCTTGCATTCTGGGTCGATGGTGGGGAGTGCAGCCTTCTTTCATTAGAGCAGGTAGTTTGTGTCTGCCCCACTGAAACACGTAGGCCAAACAAGTCAATGCTTTTGAATAGCAGTGTGCCCTTTTCCTTCTGTGCTGCAGTTCTACCATGCTTAGACACCATAGTGTCTCAGTTATTTTCCTCTGTGTTATTCTTGTGGTATGATGACCATATGCTCTATATTTTTGCTATTTCAGAGAGCAAGTTGTTTTTTCAAGAGTGGAGAGTAATTTGGGTGCCTGCTCTAGGTTTTCAAAGGTGATCAAACATCCTTATGATGTCTTAAGCTGGCCATCTCATGCCACTGGTAATTTATGAATCATTCTTTTACCTCTCTCCTCAGTAGAAAAAACCCACTATTTTACTGTGTATGATTAAACTTATAGAAATATCATTAGATAGGGGATCTTTGAACCAAGCTCTGTCTCATATATGCTTATATTTATGTATAAATGAATAAAATATCCACCCACAGTACTAGCATTTTAGAACTGTTATACAAACATTCTTTCTAGTGATGTCCCAGGTATGAAAGGAGTTTTTACTAAGATTAATTACAGATTCAGGAGGGCTCAAATTCTGTGCTTTTCGTTTTCAGTGAAGAGTGGGTTGGTTCAGCCAGCTGAGGAACATTCAGTATTCTGCTTTACCTGCATGTAAAATCGCTGTTTTCCAGGCACTGGGAAATATAAAGCAAAGGTATATATTGCTTTTTAAATAAGAAGCAATAAATTGAACAATTTCCATTAGACACCTTTTACAATCTTCACTGGCCTTGTGACCCCCTCCCACTGTGTGTCCAGCACTGGCATGTTTCTGTTTTCCTAGAATTTCCTGTTACTTTTTCTTGGTGTAAAGGGTCAGGGGCCTGCTAACATACTCTCTGCACGGCACACAATTGAAAATATTTATTAATGCAACACATTTATTTTTACAGATCTGGGAGATTAAGTTTTAGTGCTTTAAGGATACCCATATTCCAAAGATTTGCTTCAGTTTTCTGAATGTGTTTTTCAGTAAATAGCCATTTGCAAACAGGAACCAGCTTTCTCTGGAAATGGTAAAGAAAGTTTTGTTAGTCTTAACTTATAATATGTTTTGGGGATATGGTTTAGTGGTGAACATGGTGGTTCTGGATTAACAGCTGGGCACAATGATCTTAGAGCTCTTTTCCAGCCTTAACGATTCCATGGTTCTGTACTTCAGAGCTGCAGTTATTTAGAAAGAGATGAAATAAATGTTTTTACAAGAAATTGCAGTTGCAGTTCATAGCTGTAGCTATGTTGCTCCGTGTAGAAATCAGTCCCTCTGTTCCAGTAGACATAGACCTGATTTATAAAAACATGAAGGTGCTCAGAGTCACAGAAAGCCTTGTAGAGGTGAGAGATGTCAAAACTCCAGCAGTCTTTGCAGCCTGTATGTCGAATTAAACCCGGGTTTAGGCATGACATTGTAGGCATCACACACACGTGTGTTCCAGCAATTGATTACATTGTAAAACATCTACGAAGAAGTCATTAAGATAGTGTTCCTGTTAGAAATAACTGTACTATAACAACACTGTGGTACTCCATATTCCCTTGTATATCACTGATCCTCTTATCAATTTCTTCAGTGCAAAAGCATTAAAGACTTTTATTGCATATAGATCTTACAAGTTCACCTTAAGGTCTGACCATTAAACCAAACTGTTTTCATCTATTTGTCATCATTTGCAGTAATGGTTCTCTAGTTTGGTGCCTGCCTTCTGCAGTCCCAGTATTCTCTGATTAGACTCCTGTGGACACCTGTGCAGATCACGCTGCTATCTCTTCCTTTCATCTGGAAAAGCCCTACAGGGCCCTATATGTGGTACAGTGAAACAGTTTCTCAAATTTATTTGTCTTATGTACAAAGGAAGACCATATGTCAAAACAACTTTTTAAAAAAAAACCTTAAATTTTCTTTCCCCTTTTCACAACTGAATCTGATCTTGGTGAGCATGTCCCTGCTGTTGCCTGGTACATTTTCTGAAGAGATTTGGCTTTTTCAAATCTCTATCAGGCAGAAATGGGATGACTCCATAAGCAGAATTCAGCCAAAGCAGTAAGTTTCCTGGAGAGGAAAAGAGCCATAAAACCACTTTCAACTAGTGAGTATATTCTGTGTCTGATCCACAGAAATACTGTGCATGTATTAATATGCCTTTTAAAACAGAAAAGTGAATGTTTTTACAAGAGGCATTGGTGTCAATTTTGGCTATGCTAGGGAGCGTAGTTACTAGCAGATTATCTGGCCTGGCTGGAAGCTCAAGCTCTCAACTTCTCAGAGAAGAGTAAGGCAAGATACTGTAAAAGGAAATTATTTGTTTCTACAAGAAAGATGAAAGGGGAGGTAAAGATCACCTTCCTTAAATTATTCTTTACCAAAATGCAAGAGCTCTGGTTTGTATGTATTTACACACCTACAGTAAAAATAATTCCCCATGACAGGACTATAGTTATTTTATATTCTGAGTTTATTTTCTGGTGATTTCAAAATAATACATTTCTTATGATCAAGATGTTACAGTTTTCTTTAATAATTTCTTAATAGGCAGTATTGTTTTCAGTGCTGCTCTTTTCTACTTCATTTTTCTGAACCCTCTTTCAACAACCCTGATGGTAAATGCATGAGGCAAGAGTAAGGCAAAAGATTGAAAAGGTAAGAAATGTCACACTTATAAAATCCCTCTAAGAAACAACTCTTGACTACATTGTCAGCTACTATTTTTGAAGTACCATTATTATATCACTTCAGATAATTCTGCATTTTGTGCTGTTGAACATTTTTTATATGCCAGAAGATCTGGTAAATCTATTATCTACTACTGCAGTCTCTAACCACAAGTCTCTGTTCTCATGGTAGGGGCAAAGTATGGATATGCTGATCCACCAATATCTGAGTACTTTCTAGTGAATAATTCTGTAAGTCACAGCTGCTTTGCAGGTTTATTCTACATTACAGGTATGATTATCCAAATTTCAAGCTTGGCAGATGATCTGGATAGCTATATTTAATTAACTGTCAAGGACAGAACAAAGCTGTATTCTGGATGTATTTTTAATTTTCCAAGATGTGAGAAAACATTGTGCAAATTTTTTTTCAGCTGTTTATTCACTGTTTTTGTTCATCATGGGCTGGCCACTGTTGTTGCATAGTGTGACTGTTTGTCAGATTTATCAACCAGTTTAAGAACATTGTGAGATGTGACTTGCATTTTTAGGATACCTGTGCATGCAGCTAAGTTAGCTTCAAAGTAAAATCTCATCGCAAAATGGAACTTAAGTCAGCATTGCTGCTGCTTGAAATAAGTCTATAGTATATGGCTGTTGACTGAAAAAAAATAATTACTGAAGAAAGATGAGGATTTAATCAGAGAAAAGTTTGTTGATAAAGACATAGTGGACTATTATGGCAGTGAAAAATATTATGTAGCATTATAATCTGTCTCTGACTTTGTGGGAGAAAAAGTATGATATTGATAAGTAAGTGATTATGTAATTAGACGGTACTGTAAACTATACAAAAAAGATGTACAGCTAAAAAGATTTGGAGTTTCTGGTCTGCCATGTGGCATTCCAAATATAGTTTCCTGAAAAATCTCAAAGTTGAAAATCTTTTACTATGTCAAGAAAAAATATTAAAAAATAAAGTTCCATTATGTGGAGTAAGCCTTATCACTGCTAGAAGACTTGGTTTCATGTGCTTCAAGGAAACCTTCCCCTTTCCTGTAAAATTTGATGCAGGTTTTATTGCAAAAGACCTATTGTGGAAGCTCATTTCAAACCTTCTTCAAAAAGTAGCTTCCTTTATGCAGGGCCTTCTCTTGGAAGATGTGGAAGAGGGCTGTTCAGAAAGTTTTCACCAGGGGGGAACCAGGGTCTCTCTTCTCAGTTTTCATGGGAATTGAAGTCTGGACTAGAGATAAGAACAAAAATCAGGCCTTTCAGCCCCAGTGAAATAATATTTTCCAGATGGAGTAAGAGAAGTGGGGCTCCTGCAGCTGTGATATTACCAGGGCTCTGTCTGTATATAGACCTTTGGATGACTGTAATTGTATTGTTGATTAAGATCATTAGCCTCTGTGTGGTTCACAAGCTGTAGAAATGTGTCCTTAGGTTGACAGTGGCTAAATTTTGCTTTCCATTCTGCCCTTCTAAACCAAAGACAGTACAGTTAGTTTTACTACTGATTTCAGCAAGCATAAGCAAAAGCAGTTCCCCTGACTAAAAATTTGTGGGCCACTTGGAAACACTTCTTAAACAGCACTATATAGAATAAATGCACATTTTTCTCTCTTGTCCATAGCTGTGTCCTGAGAAATTATTTTATTTGTAGCCCGTGATGGAATATCACAGTTGTATCAAAGTGTCGCTGGAATGGAAATTCACATAATAGAAACATCCCTGTGTTCTTTAAAGTGACTACTTATAATTATTATTTTTTTAAATCTCTGTTCGTATGGTAGCTGTGCTTAAAATCACCATTTCCATTGTTTGTGTTGGATGACCGCATTGCAAATTGTATTTTGTTATCACTTACTGGTGGATTTCTTACACCTTTCCCTGGAGCATCTTCCCTGCAGGAGATAGGATGTGAGACTAAATAGCCTATAGTGCTGATAATATTTGGCAGTTCCTGTGATCCTGAGTTTGTGTACTGTATTGGAGCTTTGAAACTCTTGCATTAGATGGGATATGGTTGTATTGCCCCAGGGATGCAAAGCTGAAGTACCAAAGGAACAAATTAGCAGGATGTCACATTAAAATAATTTTTCTACTCTAATTTAGGTAACTAGATTAATGTGAGTTCATTTAGGAATACTTAAATATAACATAATCACATCTAAATGATGTACAATATCAACAATAATTAAGGTAGAAAAATCAAATTTATGTAAAAAGGAGTCTAGACTTTCAGTGTTTGTACACCTCAAATACATCTGCTGAAAGAAAGTAGAGTCAGAAAGTAATGGTTTAAATTCCAAGTCATGCAGTAAACGTGGCTTTGACTTGGAGTCTTTCTGTAAGGAATTTTTTAACACCTGACATTGTCTTCTGGTCTATTTTCCATTGCCAGGAATGGTCAAGCCCTTCAGTCCACTTGAAAACACTTTACAATTTCTGGTAAGTACTAAAGCAGTGTGACCATCATTTATAA
>WBNQ01049338.1:0-11882 GCA_013401375.1 Spizella passerina | reverse complement strand
GGTGACACCATGGTGATCCTGGATGTGGCACTCAGGGCCATGGGCTGGGTGACACCTGGGTGATCCTGGATGTGGCACTCAGGGCCATGGGATGGGTGACACCATGGTGATCCTGGATGTGGCACTCAGGGCCATGGGCTGGGTGACACGGTGGAGTTTGGTCACAAGTCAGACTCAGTCTCAGATCTTTTCCAGCCTAAAGGATTCTGTTAAAATTTACCTCCCCTGGCGACGAGCAGTGACTCCACTGGACATGGAGACCCTCAAATACCTCTGGAACTGAGGTCACAGATGGGACAAATCCCACCACATTTGCCATTTTCTGCACCAATTACTTTTTAATGTTTTTCATTTTGTGACTTTTACACAGCACATTTTACTCTGGGGCCCTGTCAGGCTAGGGGGAGGGGGAGGTGGGATGTTTTTACAGCTTTTTATTTGGTTTTTTGCATTTTAGCCCACTGGGATAGGGAAACTGGGTCAGTGGGTTTCCACCTTCTGGTTTCCCAGTGCTGTACCACACATCTGCATTTGCATTTAGTATGGAAAGGTAAACACTTAAAATATATTTTAATTGAAAATTAGAGAAACTATCATTTTAATCACATTCATTTCATACAGTGGGCGGCATTACACAGAAATTTAAATTTCAAACAGAAAATACAGTGAGAGTTTCTCACGGATGGCTGCTGGGGGGAAGGGCTGTTTTTCTTTAATGGAAGTAACATTTTCCTTGTTAATAAGGGAAGATGCATTCCAGATCACTTCCAAAGCCAGTTCCAGAGAACAGCAACCATGCTATGTTCTGTTCCTCCATTTTACATAAAGCTGTTCATTAATATGTGATTTTTTTAATTAGACTGCTTTTTACAGAAAAATTAGTTTATGGATAGAATAGTTTAAACCAAAATATTCCAGTTCTGATCTGCCATCACCCTGTCTCAGAGGAGCTGTACTTCAGCTGCTGAATGTCCTTATTTTCATGGATGGAGTGGGTCTCCCCTGCCATATTTCATACTCTATGATGCATCAGACCATGAAATTCCCATAATGTGTCATTCCTCCTCCCCCAAACAGAGGCTCGTGGAACTGCATGGGAGATGTGCTCTGTCTGAGCAAGCCTGGGAGAGACTCCCCATCCAGTCCCCAGGGAGCATTTGTGCAGAATTCACTCTCTGAATTGGAATTTCACCAAAAATGTTCCAATTTCCAAAACTGTCATTTATGGGGAAATTATTTTGGGGTTGTTTTGGGGGTTTTTATGCCAGATGTTTGGGAAGGAAGGAGGGAAGGAAGGAAGGAAGGAAGGAAGGAAGGAAGGAAGGAAGGAAGGAAGGAAGGAAGGAAGGAAGGAATTGGTATCTCCTGTTTAGTTTTTGTGGCTCAGTGCATAACAGGATGGTTGAAATGTCTTAATATTCCCTCTGATATCAATAATAAACTGTTATTCCAAGGTTTCAGGCAGTAGGGGCAGAGGCTGCATGTGAAAAGCATGCAAAGAAAGGTCAGTGAAATGCAGAGTATCAGTAGAGTCCAGTGCATTTCCAGCAGAAAATCCTGTGAATTGTCCCTAAACCCTCAGGTCAAATCTTTCTGCACTTCTGCCTCCCCCAGTAAAGAATCCACAGGAGGCTGTGGAGAAGGGGAGCATCTTCCTTGTGCACCAAACCACCACTGCAATTTGATGTTTTCTACCAGTCTTCAATTATTTTGTTTTCTTTCAAATGAGAAAAAAATAGTGTAATCTACTTTAGAACACAATTGCTTCTCCCTGCATTACCTTCTCTTTAGGGTTTCTCTCACATGTTTATCTTTTTTGTTCCTTGCTGTATTCACTCAGTAGTACAAACTGAGTGAAAACAAATTAATTTTAATGCCTTTTCTAGGAAAAATGAAAGTACTCCAGGAAAACCAATTTTGATAAAAGCTTTTTATTAAATGAAGATTGTTAATGACAACAGTAAGCAGTTGGCAGTGGTAAATTAACCATGTATTCTGACTACTCTGCAGATGATAGTGGTGGATGTACATAGGACTGCATTAGTTGTGCAGTTCAAAGGAGAGAGAAAGCAGGGGGGAAGCTAAAGCTGGGGAAAACATGGAAAATGCTGTCTTTGTGATAAAAAGACAGCTATTATAGTCTCTTTGTGTTGAGATTGAATTTTACTGGCAAACTTGAAATTAGTGGGGAAGTAAAAATTGTAAAGTGAGCCACTCAAAACTTTCCAAAGAGGCTTAATTAAAAGAATATATATATTGGCTTTCACTCTGACCAAGTGCTGCAGGCTGCAGGCTTAATCCATTTGTCTGAGTGGAAGGCCAGGCCTGACCAAGTTCTGTCAGTTTAGAACAATACAATTTAGAAAAAAAGAGGAAACCAGGAAGGTTAGACTAAAATCAGCATAATTTAGTGTTGCTTGTCTGTGAAGATGTCTCTGCTTCTGTCATATGTGTGACTTATCCCTGTCCTGGGACTGGTTTTACAGGCCAGGTTAAGGCTGGGCTGCCCAAAATCAGATTGTTCCCAAGCTTCCCAGTGAATTATGACCCTGCATGGATCATCATACAGCACACCAAAACCTGAACCAAAACTGAACTGTGGCATACACTTAATTAGGTTCCAGAACTTAGGAATGGAAAATTACCACATATTAATACCCTCTTCCTTAGGCCTGTCTTAGGAAAATATTGAATGCTGTAAGAGGCATTGCAGAAGTCAGGGAAGGGATTGGATCAGGGGGATCAGACACAGCCCTGCCTGTGGCCAGCTCGTGTGGGGGAAGGAGAATAAACTCCAATGTGGGTCAGCTGCTACCTTCAGTGAACAGCCCTAGAAATACTGATTCTTTGTATTCTTGTGTCTTCTATCACCTCCTTCATTTTGCTTTTACCAGGCAATGAACATGTAGCCCATGAAGATAATTCTTCATGGCCAGAAAACAATGCTGAGATCACAGCTGTGGATCTCAGCTGCAGACAACCCACACAGGAAAAATCCAGCACCTTTGTGGCCATGGATCTGTGCTGGCCATGTACCACAGGGATACTTGGAGCATCATTCCTGCAGCTGCCTCCTGCCCCAGGGAGGCAAAGTGAGAAGGGTGAATTTCCACATCTCATGGCCTGGAGCCTTTTCCTCCTGGCAATGCCATGGGGGAGAGGAGACCAAAAACCAGTTAGAGCCATTTGGGTCTCNGGGTGGTGTTATGTCTTTATACTAAAAACTACGTGCACAATGTTTACAATTACTTTCCAATACCTATCACCTATGTTAGACAGTGAGCTTCTGTTCTAAACCAATCCAAAAGTGCCAACATCACAGCAGAAGATGGAGGCCAAGAAGAAGAAGAAGGAGAAAAGCAGGACACACCCAGATCCCTCCATCTTGCCTCCTGAACCCCCATTCCAAAACCACCAAAATCTACTTTTCCACCCCGTGATAACTTCACTATTATTCTACCTAAACTGTTGTGGCTTGCTGATCTTCAAATAAGGTTGGTAATTTGCTCCACGGGTCATAATCAAACCCACAGGTGTTCTGAGCTCTGTGCCAGGGCTTCTGAGCCCCCTGGCAGGGGTCTTGGCTGTTCTGGACAGCCAGAGGGATGTTCTGGGTTCCCACATGAGATGTGCCATGCCCTTTGGGGACAGAGGTACTGTGCAGGGATGAGGAATGCAGGCACAGAATCCCCACAGGTGCTGCCTGCCTGGCACAGCCTGGGTGTGAGGAGCACTGCACAGGCTGGTTTTCCTGTCCTTGTGCCCCCACCCCAGCACCCCATCCCACAAACTCCTCAGCCTTTGGAAACTTGACAGAAGAAATGCTCTGTCTCACAGAACAAGCTCAGTGAGCAGGTTCCACTTTGCTGAGCCTGTTTTTGAAGTGTTTTGAAGTTCCTACTCATCTGATACCCAGCTCCTTTACATAAGGTGTGAGCTTCTCAGGGGATATTTGCAATCAGCCTGACTTCCGTGTCATGGGAGTCAGGAGACTGTGAGGGGCCACTTCCCTCAGTCCCCCACACTTCTGAAAGTACAGGAAAAGAGAAATATTCCGGGCCTGGTAGACACGTTTGAGTTGCCCCCGCTGCATTTATTCAGTGAGATCTGCATCAGGGAGTAGCTGTTCAGTTCCTCTTCACCCTCCTTATGTGGGCTGATTTGAGATGCAGGCACACTGGTAAAATGAACCTGACAGAAAAGCCTCTAATTTAATTCAGAGCAGAATGCAGATTTTTTTTTTCTCTCTCAATTAAGCTATAGACATGCCTTTAACACAGCGTGCAGTTTTAAATGGGAAGAGTTGGAAAAACTTGTAAGTAAGACACCTAACAGTGATGGGAATGAAGAATGAGCATGGAGCTTGGCAGTCAAAGTGCAGCTGAGGCCTCCCAGTTGTGTGTCACCTCTGCAAGAGCCAAGCAGCCTTCCTCCCTGCAGATAACATCACTTCTAGGGTGAGGACAAACCACTTGGGAGCCCACAGCCCCCGGGCAGGGAGGCACAGTGGCTCTCACAGCCCAGACAGTGCCATGGGAGTCAGGGAAATGCTGCTGTCACCCAGGTGCAGCACCCAGACCCTGTCACACCCTGCAGAAGGGATGGGGAGCTGCTCTCGTGGGGACAATAAAGGAAGGGGGCAGCTCTTACCCTCCTGACTGGACTTACTTTCCTTCCTTCACTCCTGACCTGTTTGGGATGTTAATGGGACTGAACTTATGCAGGTCAAACATTTCCTGGCTTTCCTCTCACGCTGCTTTTCTGACAAAAACAAGAGGTTCGGCTCAGCAGAAGTGCTAACACACTTTCCCTCCTTTCCACCAGGGGTGTAACTTGCCACTAGCCTGACTCTCCATTAAGAAAACTCTCTCATCCAGCCAAAGAGGCACTTCAAGCCCTAAGAAACCCCAGCTCTGGCTCTGCTCAGCCAGACTTACCAGTCTGCTCCCTTCTGCCTAGGAAAATTCTGTCAGCATTTCCCCAAGTCTTGCAAGTTGCCTTGAGGATACGCCGTCAGCTGAGGCTGCATGACTGATCAATTCCTCCCTCTTCTCCCATCCTCCATTTCCAAGCTTCATCTTTGTAGCTGATGGATAAAACAACAACAAAAAAAAAACCTCAGCAGCCATACTTAAAATTCCCATGGCAATAAATAGATAGATAGATAGATAGATAGATAGATAGATAGATAGATAGATAGATAGATTACAGTCAATTACCAGAAACTGCTATTGATCAAGGCTGGTTTAGAATTATACTTGCTTTCACGATCAAGCTTACAGTACAATTTGCCCTGCATTCATCATCTGTTTCAATCAAAATGAGAGAGGAGGAAATTACACTTATTTTAAATAAAAAGCTTTCGAGCTATTCTTGCAGGCTGCTTTGAGGATCTAGGACAGATCAAAGCTGCTTTGAGAATTCATCCATTCTCCTTCAGATATCATAGCTCATTGTCCATAGGAAAAAAAAATTAAGGCAGTATAAGTTATCAAAGCAGCAAGTGGATTTTGGGTTTCCAAGAAGCGGTCTCAAAATTGGTGAAGCCTGCCAGGATAATAGCAGAACAGGAGTGACAGCAATCTCCTCTGTCACAGAGACCAAGATATTGGCAATTGCAGGCACTACACCAGAAATCGTTTCTTAATCAAGCTCTGTCTCAATGGCAGCTGGGTCATCTGTATGGATCAAAAGCCCTGGTCAATACCAGCTTCCCCAGAGTGCCTGACATTGGTCAATTATGAATGGGTTAGGAACTGAGGTTTACCCCAAACCTAATTCCTTTGCTGATTAGGACTTTATTCTAACTTGCAGCCTAAGGGCACTCTTGAGAAACAGATCCTTTTGATCCTTGTTTTGGCATTGTCTTTTGAATAATGTATCTTTTTTTTTTTTTGCCATCCAATGCCTTCTCCTTACATAATGGTAGATAACAATCACATCTCCCTTCAACTTTTGGCCAAGTTTAGTGAAGCAGACTTTTTGGCACGCTGCCTGTGTTATAGTTCATGTTTCTCCTGAACTCCCAACTCTGCTTTTTTCTCTGCCTGTTCCAGTCCGAGTTCGTCTTCCTTGAATAAAAAGCAGCGATGCACAATAACCTAAAAGAACTCTCTCTCACCAATGTGCTGCACTGCTCCAGTTACTCTCATCTCTGCTTTCCTCTGCTATGTCTTCTCAATATTTCTTTTCAGTATTTCCTTCCCCTGCCTTCCTGCTTTCTTAGGTTTGTGCTTCCTCCTGACCCTTCTCATTCCCACTTGTTCTGCTTCTTTTCTTCACTGCTGCTTTTCTCATAGAAGGCCAAAATAAGTGAGAAAAGTGTCGGGTCCTCCTTTCCAAACCTGTTGATTGAACATGCTGAAGAATAAGTGATCTGCAGGGAATAGGATTTATTGGGCTGTTAGCTTGAATGGAGACGTCTGGCTCAGCCTGCCGAGTCTCTGAGCACAATTTCTCTCTGCACGGCTCCACTGCTGCTCTTCCCCTCTCTAAATGCACTTTGAAGGGCTTTGCTTTTGTATCAGTGTGTGAGGAGTATGGGTAAGACCTAATTTCAGGCATGGGAGAAGCAGACTTCACTATATATCAGAGGTGGTTTCATGCCCTTATAATACATTTTTCAAGGCAACTGATCCTGATGCTTCATGGCTAACTTGGTTTCCATCCACTGAAATCAGAGCTGCTGTCCTGGTGGGGCTTTGTCTCTTTGTTTGGAGGCAACCTGTGATAGCACAGAAAGAAATGTCTTCACCAGGAGTTCATTCTGAGCTTGTGATTAATATCAGCTCTTTTGATGAACAAGATACCTATTTTGCTATGTTTCTGCCTTACAGATGGGCCAAACACCAGATCCTGTCAATGAAAGGATAAAGAAGAGAGAAGAAACCCTTCTGCCATGCCAGACATTTCCTGGTCACTAGCACATTCCACACCACAGCAAGACCATATTTATTTTTGTGTGCTAAGTGCTGTAGCAAGGTTAGTCCACAAATAAATAAATAAATGAGTAGAGGTTTGATATTTAAGGGAATTTCAACTGGAACAAAAACTACTGTGAAAGTTGAGACTGTAGCAGCCTCGACAGTGTCCCTTTAAATTACACTTTATAAATACCAGGGAGCTGAAGTGTTCTGTGGTTGTGCATATATTTGTAACAAATGGTTGCACAAATATTTGGCTCCTAACGATGAACTAACTGGTATGACATTTGCCAGGGAAAATTAATTACTTTAACGTGTGTTGTATAAAATATGAGATAATCATGTAATGTATGTGTGTGCTGTAGAGTGTTGCTGAGTGACTAAGTTATTACCAAAGGAAATTTATGAGAAACAAACAAGAAACACTCAGAGATGCTGTAAATGTCATGCTATGCTCAAGGGCCTTTTGCGGCTGAATAATTTTTATGTGGATGAGGAGGACAGGATCATGCTGTGAAAAATCAAGTTAGAATGAGTTAATCTTTGTATTTGCACATAATTTTATTGGTATTTAATGTAGCTGTGATGTTTCTGTTTCAAATTGTACGGACAGTTCATAGTGAAGATGACAAGATCGAATCAGACTGAGCTGAGTGATCTCAGCATCAAATTTTGAGCGCTCTATGTTCAAGAAGAAAAGCTGCCTATTAAAGAAATGGGAAATAAAGTGGTCCTGATAGTCAAGTCATGGCTGCTGGTTTGTGCAAAATTTTACTGCCTAATTTATGTGACTTTTTGGAAGGGTGAAGTAATCTCCCTTGGAGGTCTTGCTTGTGAAGAGGCACTCACTGCTCTGAAGCAGGGAAGGGTCAGGGGCTGCCAGGGCTCTGCTCTCCCCTCCCACCAGGATGCTCTGCAGGGTCTGCATGAGGCTGTGGGCAGCAGGGAGAGGTGGAAAGCAGTGAACTGAACTGGAGGAATAGGAACTGGCGAGGGAAAAGCAGACACACTCATCCCTTCTCAGACAGGGAGTGTGGAGCGTGATAAACCTGATCTCTAAATGGTAGCAGGAAATAAAGCAGTGAAAATCACATCCATTACATTCTGCCTCTTAACCCTAACTATGGAATTCAGAGAGGAGAGACTCTTGAGTGGATAACACAGTCACATGAAAAAAAACCTAAAACCTCAACAAAGCATCAGAGCTAATTGGTTTGAGGGGGTCTTTAACCACCCTCCTAGTTCTGAGGGACATGATAAAGTAGGGCACAGCCCTTGGTGGGTGTCACCAGCATTTTGCCAGACAGCAGCTTCCCAGGTGGAGTCCTGGAGGGGAGAGGAATAACTTGGGAATGTGAAAGTGAAGGACAATGTCAGTGAGAGTTACAGGATTTGTAAGCCTCAGGGAATGTGGGGAGGATAGCACCAACCTCAAGGCAAAGGGCTTGAAGGCAGCAGACTTGATACAGAGGATAAATTCCTGTGGGAATGAAATCCATGGAAGAAAGGAGTTCCAGAATGAGTTGATGGTTCATTAAAAGTAAATAAATAAATAAATAAACAAATACTGTAGCAGCAGAACCACAAAATATCCCAGTGTGTAAAAAGGATAGGAAATGCAGTCGGAGATATCTGTGAAATCACAAGCTCTTCTATGATCTCAAGTGCAAGAAGGGAGAGTACAGAACATAGAAACTAGGTCAGATATCTAAAAATGAATGTAAAAAAATAGCTCAGCGTGAGCATACAGAGACAAAATCAGAAAGCACAAAATAAAATACTTTTCCTATTCTTTGCTTACACTAATAAGGCACTTTCAGGGTATTTTTTTAGTAACAAAAAGGGAAAACAAGGGAAGAATTACTCCATGGGTAGGAAAATCAGCAGATGATGCTCAGAAGCTCAGAAAGCTCAGTGGCTTTTTTAAAGAAGACTAGAAGGGGACAAATGTAGTGCTTCTGTTAAAAGAGGCAGGGAATTGTAGAGCCAGGGAATTAGAAACAAGAGGGTCAGTGGGATGTTGCAAATGAGTGTGTGCATTGTTTCTCACCCAGGATATCTTGGTGTGTCCCTGCAGTTATGGCCTGGCAGCAACCTGGAAAGGTGAGGGGATGGATGCCTTTCACTCATGGCAATCTGGCTCATCAAGGTGCACATTCAGGCTTGTCCCTGTGTCCCCTTTTCCTTCTGTGCAGCTGGCAGCTGTGTTCTCACTCAGAACTGGCTGAGGAGATCACAGGAATATCCAGAGGGTGGGATATCTTGTCTCTGGAGGTAGCTGGAACACACATGGTGGGAAGAAACACAGAATCTGTGTGAGGAGGTACCCAGTGATTAAACTGCTTGCTGGTGAAAGAAGGGTAAATGAGAGAGCCCAGCTTCAACATCAAGTGAAGTTGTGATCTGACATGCAGCAACCCCAGCCCTGGGCTGCTCCAGCCCTTCCAGCACAGCTGCTGGGCGTCCCATCAGCTGAGGAGAACAGGATATTTTCTTTAATCCTGCAAGGCTGTCAAGGCAGTGAAGCTTCATCTCCTCATTGTGTGGAACTGCTTCCCTCTCTTCTCACCCCCTGCCTCTGTGTCACTGGGGTTTTTTGCTGGCTTACTATTAAAAAGTCAGAAGTGCCAGGTCTGCCGCTCTTGGTTTTCTTAGCTTGTACAGTTCTGATTGCTCCCTGTGTAAATCAGCTTCCTCAGTTTTCATTTGGGGTTTTTTTCCCAGTTTCTCTCACAATTTTAATGAATTACATTTCTGTGTCTTGATAGAGAAAGGGCTGCCTCTGTTTGAAGGAGAAACCCTGGTTGTTCTGAGGGGTGCTGCAGAACAGTCACCTACCCTGAGATCCTTGAAATATCTCCTAGGAGAGAGCCAGAGCCCGTTCCTGTCTGCAGAGAGATCTGAGTAAGCTCCTTAAGCTAAATCAGCTCTTCTGAGCAGGTCTCTGCAGAGCATTAGGCTGATCAGAACCAGACCCACAATTCCAGGGGAATCACTAAACCTTCATGGCACTGAAATGTCATAACATAGAACCTGCTCTCTGTTCCACTCCAGATATCCCCCAACATCCTGTTTGGGATTTCACCACTGGTTTACACTGAGCTTCCAGGTGAATTTCCCAGTCTTTCCCTGACTTTTCTGTCTCTGATTTAGGACCAGGCAATGTGCAGAGAGCTTCAGGTTACTCCATCTGCTGGACATGATTTTGCATAGATAAGAACCAACACAGCTTTATTGTCCCACTGCCTTCATGCTCAGACTGGACAAAACTTCTGGGAATTCTTTTCCCTCCATTGGCTCAGCCTAACCCAGATAACTTTGTGTCACCTTCAAATGTTGCTTCCCCACCTCTTTCTAGATCACAGTGAGATACTGCAAATGCCACTCATTGTTTTATACAATTCATTGGCATACAAATACAGGCTCTAAAAAAAAATACTGAAAAAAACATTCCAGTTACAAATATAGCAGATGCCAGGATTAAAGGTTCTTATGTCATTGTGATTTAGTGATTTAAATCCCTCTGTGCAACAATAGAGATTTTAGTCAAGGGTACATAAGGGCATTCCTGGGTTATGTCTTCCAGTGCTGCATGATTTCCATCGTTAGGAAGTTTTCTGTATTTGCTGCCCTAAATCTTCTTTGCTTCAAAGCTGATTTGTTCTTGTTCTTGTTTTGATGGACATGATGAGCAAGTGATGGTAATCCTCTTTATAACAACCTTGTACCTACTGGAAGACTGGGAGACAGATTTTCTGAGAACCTGATTTCAGCTTCAAAATAACTCTTCCAAATTATTTTGCTTTTGTACCACTTGGCCACAAAATAGGCAGTTTTCATAAAAGAAAGAGACAGGAATGACCATTTGAAAACCATCTCTATCCCTCTGCAGCACAGGTTTAGTCCTTTGGGAGGTGACCTGTCAGGCATGAAATTGGTACTCTCATTTACCAGTGTCATGTGCAATCTGTAAATTCTTTCAGTGATATAAAGGTTTGCAATTTTGTTCCAATAAAAATGTGGGGAGACTTTAACAGACTGGTGCCTCTGATCCCCTACTGAACTTGCAGTGGCCTAAGTCACTGATTGCTGAGCCAAGGAAAGTCACATTAGGTAATCTGAGTAATAACACCACAGACTTCCTACTTCTTACAGTGCTGGAAATTAGAAAAGCAGTGCAGATGAACAGCAAAACCAAACTACACTGATTTTGGAAGTCAGGAGTATTTTCTCATTGTGGTGGGAGTGATGCTGCCACTTCAGCTCTGTGTGTGCCTGGCTCTGGGTGTTTCTCCTCTCTTCAGAAAGAAACTCCTTGCACAAAGCACCTTTTGCCTTCTCTGAAGAATGGAGCCTGCTTTCCAAGGAGCAGGAGCCCCCTCTGACATCCAGGATCAGTCAGCACTGCTGCTCCTCCATGAGAAGGGCTGGCAGGCTTTGAAAAGCCATGCAGCACCTGGGGGTGCCTCACACCACCATTCCAGATTAGATAATGGCTCTGGGGAGACCAATTCCATCACTGCTCTTTTTCCTGAAGGGGATCAAGGAAGAAGCAAGGAGAAAACAAGACTGTGAGTGTCTCCCAATGCTGAGCAGGCTGGAAACAGCCCAGCCCCAAAACTGAAAATAATACACGTTGCACAGGAATGGTATCACTTTTAGCAACTTGAAGAAATACTTGTGCTCAGATTTCACTCAGCAAACACCAGTTTTGCATGTCATACAGCTCCTGAGGAGCAGCAAAAATGATGGGTAACAGCTGTGGGCATTGCCTTGTCACCCCCCAAGTCAATAAGAATCAGTGCAGTGCCCACTTGTGTGACCTGAGGAGCAAACCATGGTTTTACAGGCTTGGTTGTCTTTCCCAAAATCCCCACACCATAACACAGACTTGGTTGTCTTTCCCCAAATCCCCATCCCGTAACACCACACCAAGAACTAAGGCCGAGCTCTGGCCCA